>OZ026520.1:7376425-7402425 GCA_964019695.1 Loripinus fragilis
CTGATTTTATCTTTTTTCTTCAATATCCCATGAAAATGAAATAATTTGGTATCATGGTTCAATTGTATGGGGTATTTAAGAACAGGGAGGGGGAAGGGGGTTCGAGCTATTGCACATCTGTGATGTCAAAGACAACAGCTACACGAAGGCCGATGATATTATTTACTTGTATTTCTTTTGATCCACCACCCCTTTCTATTTTAATGAATTCTTCCATCCATAAATGTTGTGAGAATTTGTGACCCAACCCCATCACTTGGTAATAAAGTATGTATAACTAATTCTTCACAACAAGCCTGTGATGTTTCATTAGACATATCAAGGGGTAACTGGTAACTGGTTATATATCCTATTAAGGTATACATCAGTATCTAAAGATTGTGCAGGTGAAATTCCGCAGCGTTTTCTTGTAATTTATCTGGGTCTTCACTGATGGTATCCGTTTAGGGGTTTCTACTATATGAAGGGTCAACTTGCTTTCAACTTTTGTCTAATGTGCGACAAGTGACGGCTATGGAAATACTGTACAGAACAAACAGACCCACCACAACTTTATTATAGTGCTTTGTATGAACCGACTAAACCACCATAAATGCTACAGTATACACGAATATGGCTGACATTATTGATAGCACCGTAATTCTGCATGAAATACGAGTGCCTGATGGCATTATTCGGAATGAAAACCGGGTGACTGGTGCCTTCAGAATAGACATACAGGTGACATGATTCTGGATACGATACTGTCAAATGGTGCCACCGGATTCGAAATACCTATGTCTGGTGGCATTACCCTGAATGAAATACTGGTAACTGATGCCTTCTGAATCGAAATAAAGGTGGTTGGTGGGATTATACTGAATGGATTTCTGGTGACTGGTATCTTCAAAATCGTAATACACGTGCATGACTGACCAGTGTCATTATTTTGAATGAAATTCGGGTAGTTGGTGCCCTATGACGGTGGCTGGCGACATTTTTCTGAATGAAATACGGGTGGCTGGTGCCATCTGAATTAACTGGTGACATTGATGTGAATGAATTCAAGTCAAAGTTTTTAAAGGCTCCAGCCTTCGCTGGCTTTAAGCATATTTTTCATATAAGCGGGCTCCATTCGCCTCAGTCAAGCTATAGTTTGTGTGCTTCGATTTGCATTATTTGCAGTTTTGAAATGTCCATTTTATATGGTATAGATAAAGGGGTAGTAAGGTCTGATAGATTGGTCCTATCTGGCCTATTTTCTAACTCGGGAAGAGTTTTCCAACCTGGATACAGTGATATGCTTTATGATAACTGGTCATCTAATATTATTACTACACAGTTAAAGTACACCAACCAGCTGTCGCCCGTTATGCCCATAAACAAATCTTAGAGGGAAAACATGAACAGATCTTCTTGTCTAAAGCATGAAACCACAAGGCATAGGGCCTTGATATTTGGTATGTTACTTCATCTAGTGGACCTCTACTAAGTTTGTTCAAATTTTGTTTTGGGCCAAAAATGGCCTGGTCTCGGAGGTCATATTTTTTCATAGGCCTATACAGGTAAAACATGAACAAATCTTCTTGTCTGAACCACAAGGCCTATATAGAGCCTTTACATTTGGTATGTAGCATCATCTAGTGGACCTATCCCATTTATTTTTCAAATTATGCCCTCGGGCCAAAAATGGCCCGGCCCCAGGCAGACATATGTTTTACATAGGCTTAAAAAGGAAAACATGAACAAATCTTCTCGTCTGAAACCACAAGACCAAGAGCCTTGATATTTGATATGTAGCATCACTTGTAAACTTCAACACTCCCATTAAATTGTTAACTCGGAAACTCCTTAAACAAGGCTATCGGTAGCATAAACTTCGCAAAACCTTTTTAAAATTGTATCTCTGATACTATGATTTGATATCTAAATTCCAAGTTGGACTTAAATCTCTCTTGCGCCAAGGACTTTCGGAACTTGAGTTCTAAGGTGACTTGGTGTATAAATTGAAGAAGATTGTTGGTTCTGATAATTTTTCAGTGCAGTTTGTTAAAATAAGTTCCCATTATAAAAATGATTGGCTATAACATTAATGTATTGCAACAGACTGCATGCTTGGTGGTCAACCCAATCCCGGTTGGCAACTTTGCTTTCCTCTTTAATTGCACGCCGGTGGGTCGGACTTCAGACTCTTTGACGGTTCCGACTTAAAGACTTATCTATTGATTAGATGGTAGGGGCCTGTTGTTTTGGCTGTTGTTAGACCCGCCGGGGTATACCTGTTGGATTTCTTTTGCTCCGGTATTCAGTTTTATGTACTGTTGAGTATTTATCTTTGCTTTGTCTCCTTATTAAATCCTAATTAATATAGTACTGCAAATATCAAGGCGCTGAGAGGGAGTTTAGGTGCCCTCTCTGTTAACAAGTTGAGTCATATACCAAAGTTACAGCCAATATCTGCGGTTTATGAAAACCAATGATGTCGCATTTGGTCCCGTGTACTTATTGAGTTATATGCCCTTGAAATACCCCACCCACCTTTTAAGCCTGAGAAGCGATAATTATGCTAAAAGGAAAATAATTGAAATTGATGAATCAGATCCACATTTTTTACATATTTTCTTGTTGCAGATACTTTTAAGTATATAATAGGCAAATTTGATTACAAAATAATGTCTATAATTATATTTCCTGACATTTAAAGTACAAAATTATGGTTTTGAAAACTGTCGGAAAAAAATGCTCTTCCAATTTTAACCAGACTTTCTATTAATTAGGTCCAAAGTTTCAAAATCACATTTCCATAGCGAGCACAAAATCTTTGCTACGAAAAAGTTACAACCGTTACCCATGATAGCAAGTTCAAATGTCCCAAAAGGGCACGGGGAACATGAAATTACCCCACCCACTTTTTAAGCTGTAGAAGCGATTATAGTGCTAACATGAAAACCAGTTGTGATTGTTAAAACAAATTAGCAATTTTTGCATATTTTCTTGTAACAAATACCTTTAGATGTGTAATAGGCGAATTTCACCACAAAGTTAGGTCTATAACTATATCAGCTGACATTCAAAGTACAACATTTAAATTATGTTTAAAAAAGTCAGAAGAAATGGTAGACCAATTTAAAAAATACTCTACTTTAATTAGGTCCACAGTCTCAAAGTCACATTTTTGTAGTACAAACGCAATCTGTGCTACATAAATTCATAGCCGTTACCTATGAAAGCAAGTTCAAATGCCCTAAAGGGCATGGAGAACATGGAAGTACCCCACCCACTTATTTGTGTATACCATGATGAAATTCTATATTCTAACTCTTTCGGACTAGCGGAAGGATTTTTCTAACACCTATGTACATGTGAATATCTAATTGGATTACTGTTTTGTTTTTAAAAATAAATTTATTTGACCTTGACGTCAAGGTCATTCTCGACAAAGGTATTTAAACTCTAGTATCTTGTAATATATGCGTCCTGGTTCTCTCTGTTGTTGTGAACGACGAATGATGGTCGTGTCTTTGAAAGCTTAGTTTTACCCCCTGTAATCTCCTGATTACAGACTTATCATATCTAATGATTTATATCAAGGTTTGAATTCGTTTCTTTGGTGCATTGCAAAACATAGGCGTACCCCACCCACCTTTTTTCGCCTGTATTTTTCACTTATTCGAACATTTTGGAGAGTTGGAAGGTCTTTAAGATTGAACAAGTGACGTTATCAAATAGATACAAACTCTGAAATGTTCCATTTGGATGTTAATAGTGGCATTAACGCCAACGCTAAAGCTACATTCAACCGTTTTTTCTTAACATCTTCTGACGTAAATGCAGGCATATTCTTGCGTCAATTGTCTGTTTATTCAGTCATTTTGTTTTCCAAAAATAGTAAGCGAGTATGATTAGGAAATACCACAATCACAAACTGCAGACAAACCCATGGCTTCGCGAGGAAGAGCCACACAACAATCACGAGACACCAGGAAGACAAACTAAGCAAAGCAACCAGCTCTCTCTTCCCTATCTACACGGCCTCCAATCTCTGCCTCCTTCTCCAAAAAGAGCAGAACGTAAAGGGAGGCGAAGGCCCTTCCGGGAAGCAGGCAGTGGGAATAAACAATGGAACACGGTAAGTTGTGTTGACACATTTTCAATCATAAGTAAATTTTCAGCGCAAAACTCGAAAATCTAAGAATGCTATGCTTCGGGCAATTGTTCAAGCTATCCGTAGAGCATGCTGTTTGCACATTTGAACTTAGTTTGTAAGCGTGAGAGCTTTTCTCCCGTTGCACAGTTGTCCAAGAAACGGTGGTTCCCGCATGGTTTTGCCTTCTAACCAAACAAATAGTAGCGTTTGGACCCTTTGTCATTCTACCGAGGCCCCTCCACACCCATGTTGTCCCAAATGCAATTTTTCGAGATATTTCAATGATAATTGAGTGATTTGGAGCCAAATTTCTTTAGGAGCAGGAGGCGAAGGGCAGGAAAAGGATGCTGGGAGAGGAGGAGCAGGCGGCGATGATATCAAAATTTGCATTGATTTTGCTTATTTTTGATAATATACTTATCCAATCTATATCAAACTTGCATGTATGATACGAATGATTAAACGCTATTGTTAACTGAATTATTCTGATCACAAACATTGCTATATATACCTCTCTTATATAAGCAAGCTCATGACGTTCTGGGTTAAACAAACAACACAATGGGAGAATAAGCGTAATCATTCGTATCATACATGCAAGTTTGATATAGATTGGATAAGTATACATGTGTGTATTATTAAAAATAAGCAAAATCAATGCAAATTTTGATATCATCGCCGCCTGCTCCTCCTCTCCCAGCCTCCTTCTCCTGCCCTTCGCCTCCTCCACCTAAAGAAATTTGGCTCTAAATCACTCAATTATCATTGAAATATCTCGAAAAATTGCATTTGGGACAACATGGGTGTGGATGGGGCCTCGGTAGTATGAATAAGGGTCCAAACGCTACTATTTGTTTGGTTAGAAGGCAAAACCATGCGGGAACCACCGTTTCATGGACAACTGTGCAACGGGAGAAAAGCTCTCACGCTTACAAACTAAGTTCAAATGTGCAAACAGCATGCTCTACGGATAGCTTGAACAATTGCCCGAAGCATAGCATTCTTAGATTTTCGAGTTTTGCGCTGAAAATTTACTTATGATTGAAAATGTGTCAACACAACTTACCGTGTTCCATTGTTTATGCCCACTGCCTGCTTCCCGGAAGGGCATTCGCCTCCCTTTACGTTCTGCTCTTTTTGGAGAAGGAGGCAGAGATTGGAGGCCGTGATCTAGATGATTGCAAAACTAGAATGGACATAAAGTAACGTACAACAAAACATAGAATACTTACAAAAACTGGGTCAATGTGAGCAGACAAGATCCTTTACCTCATCTGATTCATTGGCTCAAAGTGAGCTGTTGTAGTCTTGATTGCCCGTTGTCCATCGTCAACAATAGCTTCAAAAGACATGTCCTCCTGCATTATTGGGTGGATTTTGACCAAATTGACAGGAATGATCCTTTACTGGCATTGTTTAAATGGTTTTAGTCCATTGTATATATGTATCTAGCTCAAATGGGCTAAACTAGATTTTCAAGCTGAAAACTTTCAAAGTACACAAGGCATTGAGCCTTGATGTTTAATATGTAACATTATCTAGTAAACTTCTACCAAGTCTGTTTAAATTATGGCACTGGGGCAAAAAGTGGCCCCGTCCTGGGGTTACAATTTTTACATTGGCTAATTATAGAGAAAACATAAAAAAACAATCTTCTTGTCTGAAACCACAAGGCCTAGGTCCTTGGTATTTTTCTGTCTGTTCGTCTGCGTCCATATGTCTGCCTGGAATTGTTATCCATTAGACATTGATCTGATTTGATTCAATATGGTTTAAATGTTAATATCCACTGAGGTTTATCAACCTTTTACATTCCTGAACATTACATATAAACGTTTAAAAGCAAAGTCTTATTAAAACTGCAGATCCATCGAAGATTGACAGCTGTAATGTTGGGGAGTGATTATGCTTTCCACTGGCCTTACGAATAGTCATATCAGGTGAGCGACCAAGGACCCAAGAGTCCTCTTGTTTAATATTGAAGTTCGATATTAGCGAACCTAGTTGCTTCACAAATGAACAGCACACGCTCAGAGAGTACGCACAGCACGTTAGACGTTGATTGAGAGATCGCTGAAATTCGTTTATCCCTCGCTCTCTTGATCGTCTATACTCGTTGTTCTGAATTCGTTTCAAATTCGTTTTCAGTTCGTTAAGTCAATCCAAGTAAGTAAGGTTGCAAAGATCAGGAATCGATACAATCAAGTACCACACCTGACCCAGGATACCAAAGGGAAAGTGACAAACTCACAGAAGACACCACAAACGAGAGCCAAGAGGTCAGCCCTTTCCCAGCAGGTGACCACGAAGCACATATAAACAGCGCGCACAAAACATAGCAAACACAAGACAGAACAAAAACATAAAAGATCCACAAAAGAAGTACCGCCTTGGAACGGTCAGTAAAATATTTTACTGGAGGGCTTAAACCGGTTTAACGGCGCCAACCTCACCCTTAATTCAGATGTGGATCAAGACACATAGATATTTGGTTTGCATGAAAGACCCCTAACTTATCAATGCATCATCTCCTTAAACATATAAATCAAGATATAACAAGGAGATAAAGCAAGGATAAGGACTCAACAGTAAATTAAACTGAATACCGGAGCAAAAGAAATCCAACAGGTAAACCCCGGTGGGCCCGACAAACAGCCAAAGCATCAGGCCCCTACCATCTCATCAATAGATAAGTCTTTAAGTCGGAACCATCATAGAGTCTGAAGTCCGACCCACCGGCGTGCAATTAAAGAGGAAAGCAAAGTTGCCAACTGTGATTGGGTTGACTACCAAGCATGCAGTCTGTTGCAATACATTAATGTTATAGCCAATCTTTTTATAATGGGAAATTATTTTAATGAACTGCGCTGAAAAATTATCAGAGCCAACAATCTTCTTCAACTTATACACCAAGTCACCATAGAAATCAGGTTCCGAAAGTCCTTGGCGCAAGAGAGATTTAAGTCCAACTTGGAATTTAGAAATCAAATCAAAGTATCGTCTATAAAATTTTGAAAATGTTTTGCGAAGTTTATGATACCGATAGCCCTGTTTAAGAAGTTTCTGAGTTAACAATTTATTGCGAGTGTTGAAGTCAGTAACATAGCTAGATGCTCTAGCAAAACGAATGAGTTGAGAGATATAGACTCCATAGGATGTAGAGCGAGGAACATCACCATCTAAAAATGGGAAATTGACAATTTCAAAATCAAAGTCGTCACGTTTATCATAAATTTTGGTAGAAACAATACCATTAGAAATTGACAAATGCAAGTCTAAAAATGCGGCTTCGGTATCAGAGGCATTGGCTTTATTAAGTTGGAGCTCTGAAGGGTTATATTTGACTAACCATATTTTCAAAATAAACATTATTAATATTTAAAATATCGTCCAAATATCTGGAAGTAGTGTTAAACGCATCAATAACATCAGCCTGCTTATCATCAGAAAGAGACATCATAAAGTCCCTTTCATAACAAAACAGGAATAAATCTGCAACCAGGGGAGCACAATTAGTGCCCATAGGAATCCCAACTACTTGTCTATAGAGCTTGGTGCCAAATCGAATAAAAATGTTGTCCAACAAAAAGGTCAGCGCATCACATACATTTTGACACGACCATGATGATCACAGCCGTCGAAGTTTTCAATGTGTGTTATGTGTGTGTGTAATTCGTTTGTGGCACTTTTTCTAATTCCGTTATTGTGTAAAGGGGCATTAAGGGTCGGTATGGTATGACGTCATCAGAGTAGCCATGCAGTAATCGCAACTTATTCAAACAACACAGGGCCTCTCCATAAATAGTAGCAAGCTAGTAACCGCGGTCAAGAAAATATGAAATAAAGGTTGAAGCATTTTCAAAGTCCCTTAGTATATTTTAGACTGTGAGACGCACAACATCATGCTAACACGTCCATGTAATCTATAACCCATCACACCCTACTTTAATAGTAAAACGGGGGTTGAAAGGGGTTGACAATAATTTTCTTATTTCGCTCTAAGACATAAATTTTGTGGGTTAGAGGCGACTCATTGAGGCGCACCTACAGTCTATATTTTGAGTAAAAGTAAGAATGCCTTAAGTTTTCATCTGAAAATGATCAATTATCACAGCCGTAAAATAATATTTTGATGGTACTGTCACCCTCGGAGGAGTTGCGTCGTAAATAAAGCAAGAAAATCCATCAAGCAAAGTTTCTGCAGTAACTGTGAAAATAAGGTAAAATCCCCCAAAACCAAGTCGGAGTTCTATCATGTCCAGGTGTTGCAGACATGCAAATTTCATTAAAATCTGTTAACATATTCGCCCAGGCGATAATGTATATTTAAGTACATTTGGTCTAAATTAAGCAGGTTTTTTCTGCTTCGACATTGAAATTAAAGTCAAGATTTCCATAATTCAATCGACTATTTACCTGCTCACACAACTTTGGTCAATTCTGAAACATCGGCGACTCCTCGCAAATTAGATATTTTTTCCCTAAACTTAGCAGCTTTTTTTTCTAATGTAACCTTAAAAATAAGTCGGGTCATAATCCCAAAAACTTTATCATCTTTTGTCATGTCCAGATATTAATTTCATCCAAATTTCGGTAAAATCCGCTGATCCGCTCCGAAGATAATGCGCATTTTAATTAGTTTTTGGCCTAAATTTGGCTTTTTTTCTAATGTGACCTTGAAAATAGGCCAAGATCTCCAAAACTGTATCAACTTTTTGTCATATCCAGGTTTTAAAATCATGCAAGTTTGGGTAAAATCTGCTGACGCACTCTGAAAATAATGTTCACTTAAGTATTTTTGGCCTAAATTTAGCAGTTTCTATTGCTCATGTGACCTTGAAAATAAGGTCAAGGTCCCCAACCATTAACAGCTTTTTGTCATGTCCATGTATTAGATTCATGCGAATTTGGGCAAAATTAGCTGATCCAATCTGAAGATAATGTGCGTTTAAGTATTTTTTGCCCTAAATTTAGCAGATTTTTTCTAATGTGACCTTGAAAATAGGGTCAAGGTCTCCAAAATTTTATCGGCTTATTGTCATGTCCAGAAATTTAATTCATGCAAATTTGGGTAAAATCCGCTGACCCACTCTTGGCCAGTTTGGTTTTCTCATGTGACCTTGAAAATGGGGTCAAGGTCCCCAAATCTTTATCAGCTTTTTGTCATGTTCATGTTTTAGATTCATGCGAATTCGGGCAAAATCAGCTGACCCAATCTGAAGATAATGTGCATTTAAGTATTTTTGACCTAATTCTAGCAGCTTTTTTTTCTAATGTGACCTTGAAAATAAAGTCAAGGTCTCCAAAATTTTATCGGCTTATTATCATATTCAGATCTTGAATTTATGCAAATTTGGGTAAAATCCACTTACCCAGTTCGAAGATAATGTGCATTTAAGTATTTTTTTTTGCCTAAATTTAGCAGTTTTTTCCTACTGTGACCTTGAAAATTAGGTCAATGTCTCATAAACTTTATCGTTGTTTTGACACGTCTAGTTATTAAAATCATGCAAATTTGGGTAAAATCCGCTAACCTTCTCCGAAGATAATGCGAATTTAAGTAATTTTTGTCATAAATTAAGCAGACCTTTCTCTGTGATGACCTTGAAAATAAGGTCAAGGTCACCAAATACTTGTCGACTATTTATCAATCCTAGTTGCTGTATTCTCGCAAATTTTGATAAAATCCGATCACCTGATCAGGAGATATGAAACATATATCAAGGGGCCACACCTACATTAGTGCTGACACCGACGCCGACGCCGTCAAGGCGCGCTACCAAAGGCATCCTTCCCAATCACCTCTTTTATTGTGAAAACTGAATAGAAATTAACCATAGTTTCCGTTCTAGATTCAAACTTTAGTCGAAAATACATAAAATTGGTTATTTCCAGCAAAACAAACACATTTTATACTAATCGTATACCCCAAAATCAGTCTAAAGAGTGTTTAGGTTAGGTAACTTTTAAGCGTCAAAACTCTGAAAGTACGCGACTCCGACACCGACATCGTTGGTTTTCTGAAACTAGGGATGCTAACGAACAATTTGGTATACAACACTACTTGTTAACAGAGAGGGCACCTAAAAGTCCTTAAGGAGGCGACTTTTGAGCTCTCGTTTGCTCTACTAATATGTTCTAGAAGATGGTGCATGGTTAAGTTAGGGGTCTTTCATGCAAACCAAACATCTTTGTGTCTTTATCCACATCTTAACTAAGGATGAGGTTGACGCCGTGAAACCGGTTTAAGCCCTCTGGTAAAATATACTTAAGGAATAAAGAAACGCAACAAACACTTCGAGTCACCGTAAGCATACAATATGATGCAAGTTTTTAGTGCAAATGATATTTATCCATAGGAGCAGTATGTGTCCGTCAAATCACAGCAGGTTCAACGTAATTATCGATTACGTAATCATTTTGGTATGCGCGTAAACAGCCTGACCCCCCGTAGTTAACAGCTGAAACAAGGTCAATTAAAGCTAAGTTTGAATTAACCATCGGTTTATTGTTTTAAAAAGTCCTGGCATAGATTGCGGATCAAGGAAATGATTAAATGGCGAAGTTTCTGTAGGATTCTGAAACGACTTGACGTCATTAACGTCAACTCTGAATACTGCGTGAAACGCGTAAACTTTCTTTTCTGCTTGAAATTTATTCATTGCAAGGACGTTTTGTTCAAGAATAATGATTCGAGATCTTCAGACGTCAAAAAAAAAACTCAATTCTGACGTCAAAATTCGAAATCCTACGTTTTAATGGTTTCCATGATGTTTATGTGTTTTTCTAATGATAAAATGGTCCAGTGAAAAAGTTTAGGTTACAGTTAACAAGTTTGGTGTTCACTCTCGGCATGTAATCAGACGTTTTCTCTTGCATTATGCCGTGTTTTGTTTTGCTAACGTCAATATAAACATCTTACTAGCGTATTTCTACGGTATCTGAAAAGTCAGTTTTCCAAAGAAAGCATGTTCTGATGTATCTAGGATTATTTTATCCCGTATATCCACCAGCGACCCAAATCCGACGGCTCTAAGTGACGTTTATCGCTTATTCACTACCATTGTGTATCTTGCCATCCAAGTAGCGTGTTTTGACGCAATATTTGATTATATTACGAATTCGATTGGACGTTTGTTTGATTTGCAAATTGTCAAGTCGACGCCAAATAACCAAACATGGAAAAGACAGAGTTTCTTGATCTTTATTCTGACATAAACGTCACCTTTTACGTTTTCATATGTTTTCATCTTGTAGCGTAAAATGTAGCGTTAAAATGACGTTTTGGTATTTCATCACATGCTATAAAGACTCAATAAGAAATTTTCAAAAGAGATCTCACCAAACCGTTATACAAACACGCAAAAATAATATTTTTGTCAGTTGCGTTTCTTTATTCCGTAAGTATAGTTTTACTGGCCGTTCCGAGGCGGTACTTCTTTTGTGGATCATTTGTGTTATTTATGTCTTGTGTCTGTCGTGCTTTTGCGTCAGTTCATTGCTGTTCTGTGGTCACCTGCTGGGAAAGGGATCTTGGCTCTTGTTTGTGATGATGTTAAATTGTGTTTTGTCACTTTCCCATGTGGTATCCTGGGTCAGGTTTGGTACTTGATTGTATCGATTCTGATTTTTGCCGCCTTTCTTACTTCTACCAAGTTTGTTCAAATTATTTCACTGGTGCTAAAATGGCCTCTGCCCTGGTGTCACATGTTTTACATATGCTTATATAGGAAAAACGTGCAAAATGCATGTTGTATCAGTCAGTGGGCCTCTACCAAGCTTGCTATTTTACAAAGGCTTATATAGAGAAATATGAAAAAAATCTTCAACCATGCAAACAGAGGAACAATAGACACGAGTATGAAACATATCAAACGGGATTTTAGTCTGAAGGCCAGGGATCGATCACCTGGGTGGACCTATAATAGGGAGTTTGGCAGTTACCAAAAATCAACTTATCAGAATATGGTCATATTGCATATCAAATTCCATAGAAAGAACAATAACATGCTAGCAAATAATTTGCCCTTACACACACCCTTAACCCCTGGTGTGGGGTAAAATGGTCAAACTTTTTTTTAAATTTCTGTAAGTAGTCATGTTGCATATCAAATTGACGGGAATGAAGCAAAGAACACCATGCAATCAGGTCAAAACATTTTTTCTTCTGAAAGTGGTCATATTGCTTATGAAATTAAAGAGAAAGAAGTGTACATTTTGATTGAACTTAGCATGTTGGTGCTCAAACATTGGCTGTACTTCATAGTTGATAGGCTTGGGTTATGATCTGAGTGATATCCTAGACGGACATCTTTAGGTGTTTGAGAAATGGGATTTATATTTTGTGATAAACATTCTCTCCTCATGACAAGGGCTCAAGTGAACGATCTAGGGCACTAGGGCCCTCTTATTGTTTATGGAGGTGGTTCATATTCAGTAGGCTTGTCTATATTGTGTAGATGGCAACGAAGGTGCCGTACTCCAGATACGATATTGCAGTCAAAGGTCAACATATTGTATACTTTTACATACTATGTGTGTGTTTCTTTCTTTCTATGTAAGCTGAGGACAATAAATTCAATTTACATGATACATTTACGTTTGCACAAACCATTATCAAAGTATCTACAACATGCGCGAATCCAGAAAGTTGTCTCATCTGACAACGTATTTTATTAATTGATGAGGGGAGGAGGAGATGATCCAAATTACACTAAAAGCGGGCCATCATCAGCCCAACAGCTTTGTAATTTTCCAGGGGATCTGGACCAGTATTGCTAAGGAACCCTATAGCTTTGTTATTTTCCAGGGGGTACGGATCCCCTGTCTCTCCTCTGCCGGGATCAGCGCATGCATAAATCAGCTATCACCTGAGATAATGGTACCTACAGTAACGTGCGTGCTTCTCCCCAGTGCTTCTATTGGTGTGAACTAGCATACCGTACTTGAACTGCGACATGTGTTTACAAACAATGTGGTATTTTGGCAAGTGTAGACTCAGACGAGCCTCTGCAGCCTCCTTTTAAACTTAGAAACACCAAATGATGTTCAGTCGGTAGCTTAATATTCATAGAATATTCAAGCGACTTGCAATGGCTCTGATCAGACTTCGCGTATACACAGGCTGATCTGAGCCTTTGCTGGTTGCACATACCACATTGTTGGAAATCTCATGTCGCGGCTCATTATTATTACATGTATTTGCGAGCAACGGAGTGTACAGACGTGCAGTCCCTACGCCCCTGAGTTTCCGTATGTTGCTTTTGTACTTAAAACCATTTCCTTCGTACTTGATAAAATGATAAACTTTTTATTTTTGAATGTTGTTATATATACTCCTCAAAATAATTAAAGGACCACGATTTTAGAATGCGAGTATAATTAGCTCGAACATTTAAATTCTGTAAAACTTAGCCCAAAGCTTTCTCTTCTTTATGCCCATAAGTCAAGAATCATTATTACTGATTTCCATGCCTAATTCTGCCATGACTGTGTCTCAAATGAACATACCCTCAAAAACACACTTTCAAAAGGCAGTGGGTGGGGTAAAGAAATTCTTCTGTGGTCATTCGAGTAGAATGAAAGTGACATCAAATGAAACTTTGTTTTAAACAGTTCATCTTACATGCAAAACATTTCTTCAAACAGTTTCAATATACTGGAAAGCAAGCATTTTCATCTCTTACAATGGAGTTTTGACATGGTTTTGTTTTCTGAAAAAAATGTGTGTACTTGGCCATCATGAATCAGATTTTCAATCGTCATTCTATGCATTTGAGTGTTAGAAAGATGCCTCAACGAATTGTTTAAAGATTGTTACAGACAAACGCCCAAACCAGTTGTCTGAAACCATAGTCTGGCCATTACGCCGCAGCCAAAAGGAGCAATTTTCTCTGACAGGAATAGGTGGGTGGTATTGACGGGATTAAAACACCATACAATCATGGGAAAACAGAGATTTCAGCATCTAAAAGCATTTTTTTATTCTTTTCATGTAGTTCTGTGGTCCATGGATCACATTAAAAAAATGACATTCCAATGCATTTAGGTCAAGTTTTTAAAATGACAAAAAATCCTTGTTAGTAACATTTTCTACCATTTTCTTTTTGCCGTTTCACTTGGCAATTGGGCGTCAAAGATGTCGGAAAAATTTAGGCTAGATCGTAAAATTGGTTTTCAAAATACGTTCTACACAAAATGCATCAATGTTATAATTTATAGCATTGGTCCTTCAATTATTTTGAGGAGTATATATGTTATCTGGTAAGATCTTATCACACGTGTGATGGATGAGCTACTTGATATTGGTTATCAATGAGTGTTATGCGATTATTTCGCCATTTTTTATATTTCATTGAAGGTCAACGCATTTTGCCTGGTCAGTTTGCTTTCATACATTTTTGATATGCCATTTATATATAAACAGCATGCGCATCAGTGTTTATGTGATCAGGCTATATATACATCAATGTGTTACAAATTCATAATTTCTATACATTTATAAGGCTGGTAAATCAACGAGGTATACAAATTTGGCAAAAACATTAGAAACAATCTTATTTCAATTCGTGTCAATATATGCCTTGAATTTATGATCTTTTAATGCCATCGTAGATAATTCTCCTTTCATTCTTGGTCGTCTGAATCCACACAAATAAGTGCTGAAATAGAATTTGATACGGCGAATTTTCCTCAGAAATCTGAGTGTTGTGTTATTTTTAACAATAAATTTATTAGGTACAAATTCATACGACTTCTACATGAATATGCATATTTTCTGAAAACTGGTATAAATGAATAGGGAGGGCATGAAAATTCCCAGCTGCACACTTTTACCAACAGCAAAGTCAACTTTACCACCCAGAGTATGTGGTAAGCTTTACAATTAGACATAGCAACCGAGAGCCAAGAGGTCAGCCCTTTCCCAGCAGGTGACTACAAGGCACCAATAAACAGATAACAAAAACAAGACAGAAATAACATAAATGATCCACAAAAGAAGCACCGCATTGGAACGGTCAGTTAAAATATTTTACTGGAGGGCTTAAACCATTAAGTCATTTTTATGGGCAATCCTGCTTTAAGACTGTTTGAGGTCCTTTGAAAATTTGGTGCCTGTCGCATTGTCGAGTAACGCCGGTGGGAGGCTCATGGCTAGCCTGCGCAAATGCCCAGACACTCCTGGGCCTTCGTGGCTTGCATACACTTAGTATTGATTTAGATATAAGGACCCGGACTAAAATGTAGACCTCTAGCCCCGACGGACGTTTAAAGGAGGCTTTTGCGTATTGAAATCTCTTGTGCTGGTCTATATATACTGACGTCAAGAAAAAACGCCTCATCTAAAAATAAACGTAAATATCAAGTTATGAATTTTAATGCCTTATAACATCTTATCAGTCAAGCGTATCTCTCATGAATACAAAATTGCTGAAAGAATATTTGAGGCTGAGAAAACGACCCCGGTTTGAGACAGAGGTCACCATTTCGTGCACACAAGATTTTAGCCACATTTGCTTGGTTTCCAGACATACTCCGTTGACAGGAAAAACGCGTTTTACCATTGTAAAACAGTCTCTATTTTACCAAAAATGCGTTTATAATGTTCAGACACCGTTTGTATGCGTCTGCTGAACGAAATAACTTACCCCACCCACCTTTCAGTAAAACTTAAATGTCATGACTCTGGTGAAAATATTGTTACGAATCCTTTGCAAAAGTCGTTAGTCTTTAACCAGCGACGATTGCTGAGGAAACGCAATCTAGCACGTGTTCCAGACGGCCGTTTTTGGATGACGTTAACGTAGACCAACGACTGGCCATTGGGCGTTACAGCTCATCTTAAATAACGTTACTTTATGTAGGCATATTCTGTGTACATTACCTAATGTACCCCTATCATTTTTCCATTACTTAAAGCAAAACGAGAATGTTGGCAAGTTTCGTAAACGGACCTTACATTTTGGCTTTAATATGACGTCATAATTTTATAAAGTTATTACTCGCAAGCACAACTGTTTGAAAATATGATCCAAAATTTGTTAATTGTTTAGCAAAACATTAACGGTACAAGCTGGGTGCAAATTCAAATTGAAATCATAAGCGATCGATGCACAATGCCGTCATGTGTACGTTGAGCCTGTATGACGTCATCGGAATAACGCGTAACCTACATATCAAATCTATCTATCTCTTGTTACTGGCTCGATCAAATTTTGATGATTACGCCAGGGAAATTAAAGTCATTTTCCAACATCACCCAACCTCTACATAAAGAAGCAGCACGTGGGCTGTTCATTTTTGTATATCATGACATCGCTAAGAAATCAGTGATAATGATTGAGGCGTTTTCATTTGACGTCAGTATATATGTATAGCAGCCATTTGCGAGCATATTGAATTTGTTCGATTTTCTATCCTTGGCTCAGTGCTAAACCCGCCTGTTATTACTAGGTTTTTATGCTTAAATGGTTATTATACAATCTGTCAGTTCAATATTGACAGCGGCCTGCTGTTGCTGCTAGCAGAATATTGCCAGGGAAACATTTCTATAGTACAAACAGAGCGAAATTGTCATCAGCGAAGTATCTGATTTAAGAGAACGTCTTTGATTAAACAAAAATATCAATTTTGAAGGACAACGTTAGCCTGTGAGTTCTCACAGAAATAATGGACCTCGACGCGAGAAATCATGACTTTAATTGTATGTGAATAAAAAGGCGCAGACCAGCTTGCGCACCCGCGCATTCTGATCAGCGCCTTTGTTATTCACTCCCTTCAGAGAATGGTATATATAAACTTGCTTCATAGAAAATTCCAACATAATAGCTAGTCTCTGTAGCTAAGCAGGCGGGTTTGAGCATAGCCTGGTCGGAATCCCCGAATACATGTTGATTGCGAAAATTATGTGGGCATGGTATCGGAATTATGTCTATCTCGTACACTTCCTGCCATCACCATGGCAAACCATAGCCGAAGTTGTTGTGGCCGAAAACAGATCTTTTCTGAAAACAAATAAGTCACCAAGCAGCTGCACGCGCATGTATAAGAACCAAAATTTCACGAGCTGGCGACCAGCTCATGAGATTTTGCTTCTTATATATATTTAAAGCCAAAAGAAACTTTACACTTTGAACTACCGAATATATCTTTACTGTTTTTGAGTTTAACCAAATTCAATATTGCAATGAGTTGCTGGTACCCGCCCTAACCTAATTCACGAAAAAAAACTTAGGTAAATTAATCTTCTTTCGAGTTATCTGTGCTTTCAATAAAATCACAAAATCAGCAATTCCTAACAAAATCAAAAGTAACCCTAGGATTTGAACACACTATTTTAAGGGCCATCGAGTGCACATTAGAAATACTGCAAGACATTTTGTCTCTGGCGTATAGTTTGTTTTTGGCAGCATCTTAAAGTTTGTGCACTTTGAAATTATCTCCCTTTGAATAAAAACAATAGTAAATTTTAGTCCCTGCTAAAAGCTTTATCTCAAATGGCATTTGGATTTTTTTTTATCAGCGATTTGTTGGGACTTCTGTCCTGAGTATGTGGCAAGATAATCTGATAAAAATCCCCATCGGTTTGGAAGAAAAACGGCAAACAATTTCTTATGGGAAATTCCATTGAAAGCATTGTAAAGTTCACAAAATGGGGTATGTACGTAAAAACACAACTCTAATTTGTGTTACTCGAATGGTGATCCAGGCTGATTTGGACTTTAAACAACAATTCAATAGCCTGTCTTTTAGACTGGTTCTTGGAAATTAAAAAGTGTCCAATTGCAAAGCTACAGCAACACATCAAAAGTGATGCGTTTTGGAAAAGTTTATTTTGCCCCCTTGCTTCTTTCATTAGGGTATTGTGGTTGCATTTATGACAGTAAAAACATAAATTTAAAAGGTCATATGAATAATTGATTGAACTTTAATATTAATTAAACACATTTAAAATACCACTCACCAAAACCCAGAAAAGGTATATATAATAACAGTGTAAAGTTACTTTTGGTCTTAAGTATATGTATGCGCAGTTGCTTATAAAAGAATGGGATATTCATGGATATTATATAGGAATCTGCATATCTAGTTGCACAGCCAGTCACCGTTTGTCTTTTATATTTTAAACATATTTTATTGCTAAATTTGATACAGCAATGGGGTTGGCTCACAAGTTCTCACAACATTAGTTACGACCCTTCCCCTACAAGTTTCAGAAATACAGAATAACTAATAAACATGGCTAATATATACTAAACAAGTTAGGAACAAAGCAAAATGATAGTAACATAAACTACGAGGGTCAGTCAAAAATAACTGAGAGTTGATGCATATCTCTTACGTAGACTAACGTACACTAGTCAAATTTGGCACATGCATGCAATGAACTGTCTTGCGTCAGAATATGCAAAATACATGACCATGCAGAGTATAGATTGTTGTTGCTAAGCAACCGAAGAATGTGAAATAACGTCATGCGTTCACGCTGGAATATAGCGTTGCCATGGAAACACTATACAAAATTTAAGTAACATCAACTTGTGCATTTGTTGCAAATAAAGTATTTGAATGTATTTTGTTATATGCAACAACTGAGATTGAGGCGTTGAAATTTTATTACATAGATAAGAGGAAAATTAGCTAAATTCTCGGAAAATTGCACCCCTAAATATACCCCACCCACCAGTAACGGTTCATTTTAGAGCAATATTATCAACTAAGTATCATATCATATGACCATAACATTGTATTTAGTAATTGGTTTTAATATCTAAATGCATATCTTGAATATTCCCAGGAATAAACGGTTGCCATAGCAACACAATCTGGTGTTTCGTTAAAAATGGAATTTCCATCGATTTTGGTTGCTAGGCAACGAACGTCGCATGTATTGTATTTACTTTCTATTTCACTTCTTCAAAACATTGCTAACACATTGTTTGACACATTGGCGAGATGAAAGGCCCAATATATTACTGTTTTAGATTTGAAATGATTTTTAATTCATGGCTTCTTAGTCAGAAGTGTCGTCAGCGCGAACGCCATCACTAAGAGACGGTCTACGGTTGCCTTGCAACAGCACATTAAGGATAATAAGATGTCAATTTCTATATGCAATGAAGCCTGCAGGTTCATTGTATGTGTGTATTAAGTTTCAGCCAAAAGTTCCTACCCAGTAAAAGCTATTAACCAACTCTCAGTTATTTTTGACTGACCCATGTAGAAAATGTCAGGATTCACACAGAATAGATAAATAATTGTGTTTCATGCAAAGAGTCAAAAGAGGTTACTAAAAGCGTTTTAATGTGTGCATATACCAATGGACAGCCCTGAACAAGACAATATTAGTTTCAGTATTCCAGTTTTCGGTGCAAAAAAAGAATCAAATTAATGTTAAGGGGCTGATAAGCTCTAACTGTACCACTGAAAACCTGTCTCTCATCTGAATATTTTATAGAATGAAAATAGAAGTGGGAGGCATACTCTACCACGCCACACACGAATATGATTTCTGAAAAGATCATTATAAAGACTAATGCACTTTGTTTCTAGGTCGTTTATGTAAGACGGACATATATGTATTTCCTATGGTAAATCAGGAGGGAACACATGCTATGTTAAACTTTGAGATTATTCATAGTTATTTTGATATTTTAAGTCATATTCAAGGGAATTTCATAGCCAAACGGATGATGGAATGCAAGCTTAAAATTTATGTGAAATACTAGTTTGATTAAAAGGCACAGAGATATTTCTATTGTTTCTCAATAGGTAATCTGAAATTTCAATAACTAAAGGAGAATTAAATCTAGTATGTATGAAGGCACATTGCCAGTATTAAACGTTATACGTTAAATATGTTGCTACCTTCTTTGTGATGGAGGTGCCCATCCACATTATTTGTACATGTTTTCTAATGATGCAGATCTAGTTAATCCTGTAACAAGTTGGTTTGCTTTATTTTGAATCGTCTGTAGTGTTTGTGAGTCTTAATTAAAGCATCAAACCCATACAACTGACGCATACTCTACAACAAGTAACAGATAAGACATATTCATATGTTTGAGAGCATTCAACTGACCATAATATGCACGACCCATGATGAACGTAGATTCATCAGTATCCGAAGCAAGAAGGAATGTGTGAAAAGCAAATTGGTAATTTCCTGCATCATGATGCATAATTGGATAAAAAATACCATGTTATTCAAGAGTTTATGAACAGTTTCACAAACTAACCATGGACGGACGGGCCCGCACATGTTTCTGTTTATAAGATAGGTTGGCTTTTCAAATGTCTAATTGAGTGATTTAGCTGGTTGGTGTTATTTTATAAAATGGTTATGTTTCTCTAAAGGCACCTGTGTTTGTATTTTAGGGTGCTTGCAGCATGGGCACTGATAAAGTTCTACAAAGTTTCAGCTAATATGTACATTCCAAATAATGCTAATCTGTATAGATCAGAAAACATTGTACATACCAGTGTCTAGACAATGTAAAAATGTATAAGTATGCAAAGTTTGATCAAAATATATCATGCGGTTCAAGAGTTATGAGCATTTTCACTAAAAGACCTTGGTCGGCCAAAACGATGCTCAGCAAAGCATCGTTACCATTCTGCATACCAGTGACTGGACAATGTTGACATGCATAGGTATGCAAAATTTTATCAAAATATACCATGAGGTACAATAGTTATGAGCATTTTCACTAACTGCTAATAGACGGATGGACAGACAGACACACATGCAGGTCGTGCGACAATTATATTTACGCATTATTCCCAAAATATAGTTGCTGAACTATGTTTTCGACAAATGAGTGCAACTGTCCAGTAATTCTTATGGTGTTAAGATGTTTATGGAAATTTACAAAACTAAATGGAATATTATCAAAAACAAGCTGCGGAAAGAAACCTGGCTTTTAAGAGTAAATACAACAGTCTCAGTTTTCAGTGGATTGAATGAAGCTAGCCACTGTCTAGCCCAGTTTTTCAACATCTGCAGATCATGGTTGCTTATACAAGCTATGTCAGCAATATGTGCCTTCAGCATAAAACAGTGAGCTATCATCTGCAAACAGTATTGTCAAACTATATCATTAATATACACTAAATATAAGAGAGTCCCAAGAGCAGATCCCTGAGGCACACCAGCAAAGATAGATTTTAAGCCAGAAAAACAGGAATTTAGACCTACTTTCTATTTTCTTTGACTTAAATAACTATATAACTATTTAATAGCTTCCCCTTAATGCCATTTTGGTTTAACTTAAACAATAGACCCTTGTGCCAGACTCTATCAAATGCGTTTGAAACATCATATAATACGATACAAGAAAACATATTATTATTATTAAAAGCTTGGCACATATTATGAAAGATGTCAATTAACTGAAACACTGTTAAGTCGTGGGATAAGAATCCTGATCAATGCTTGTATAAGAGATTATTATCTATGAGAAAAGTATACATATTTTTAAAAACAACAACAATCTTTTCTACTAATAGTTTTCCAATACAGCTCTTTTATTGCATGACGATGGGTCATGCGCCAGACTCCATGATGAAAATGATATCAAACTTTCATTTGTGGGTTGGTACCTAGTTTGTTTCTTTGACTGGGCGCACCGCGATTCAACTAGTGGTTTTCTGTAGCTCTGATTGTCTTTAAGTTATGAACCATTTTCTCTGTTTCATAACAGATAGTTAATTTGATTTCATTTTTTTCTCTGTGATAATCATTCAATAAGTTTAGAAGAGTCATGCTAATGGCTATGAGGTTTACGTGACAATTCTATACAATGTCTGCTATGTTTGATTAGTTAGAGTTTAAACAAGAGGGACATTAATGTTCTAGAACATCTGAACAATTTTAGAAGATAAAAGAAAAGAAAGAGTTACTTTGATAATTGAAGAAAATCAAGAAGGATGGAGAAAATCTTGACACAGTTATCTAGAACACTCTTTAGCAACTATGAGAATAAATTAGAATTGGCCTTGAATTTATAAGTGTAGTCTGGTTGCTTCTTTCTCAGGTTTGTTCTTTACGTCACAGTTATCAGCTCAAGGTTTTTGCTGTCACACATTATGTTGTTTTTGTTGTTTCTATGCTTCATCCTATGCTTATATAGTGTGGATCGTTGTGGGCTCTAAGGTAGGGAGCTGAACAGACGGGTTTATAGAAAAGGCTGAAATCTAATGTCTGTTATTAGTTCATTATCTTTTTGCCCTCCCTTACACCAGTATACAATGTAATGTGTTTAATTCCACTTTCATATTTCCCCTTTGGACTAACGGAAAGGAAGAAGTCAAGCTTAAGGCCTCTAGCGTCTATGCAAACGAATGAGCATGACCAGGAAATGCCACATTCACAAAGCACAAACCAACCCATGGTGCCACGAGTAAGAGACACCTGAACACAGACCGGATTGAAAAAAGTATAAGTAAAACCTGTCTTAAGCGGCCAATCAAAAATAGACAAAACAGAAATCTTAATGACAAATGGTAGCCTAATGACGGTTGAAACTATTGAAGAAT
The DNA here is from genome assembly GCA_964019695.1 of Loripinus fragilis. NCBI lineage: Eukaryota > Metazoa > Mollusca > Bivalvia > Lucinida > Lucinidae > Loripinus > Loripinus fragilis. Next base: position 7,399,089 of record OZ026520.1, read on the forward strand.
GCTCCCTGAGCATTCTGCAATACGTTTGACCTGCATTAAGCGATAATCGGTCTTGAAAACCAATTTTGATCTTCTTTTTGAGTGGCCGCTTAGGACAGGGTTTACTGCACAATTAACGTTAAGCAACCAGCCTTCTCCTCCTCAATTGTATGATTGTAAAACTAAAAGGACACAAAAGCTACATCACAAAACCAAGAACAAACATAAAACACTCGCGCATAAGGGGAGCAACAGCCAACAATGAACTAACAACAACACAAGTGCCACCTTAGAGCGGACAGAAGCTGAAGCCACCGGGGTGGGAGGGGTATGACGGGCTGAAGGCTTCATCATAGATTCTGCTATTGTTAAAACATTCATTATTAGTTCGCGTGGGGGTCTACAAACATAAGGTCACAGGCCTGTAATTGTAAAAAGGGCACTGATTGTCTCAAAAGGTCGGTGGATACTCAGCACAATATTTATGTTGAAAAGTGTTTCGTGATCGGTCGATAATAAAATTACGGGAAAGTATTCATATTTACTAGACGGGTATATATTTGCTGCACTTTTGGAAACAGCATATCACTGCTTTTGTTGGTTAAGTTCACTGGTGTGGCTTAGAAAAAAGGAACATGCATTTGTGGTATTTTTTTCAATGAAATTTTCCTCTAATGGTGGGTGCCCACCTTCAGGGGCCAAAAAGTGGTAAAACATGGTGGTCATCATGGTATTTCATATTTGTTTATTGGTTGAACTAGGTCCAATCTGTAATTCTATGACAGCCTCATTGTGCTTGAAGAGTTGTGAGGACCACAGCTTACTTAAAATCTATAATGGAGGTCTATGGAAAAACAATTACAGGTCTGGATCCATAAGTAGGTTACACGCAGAAGTCTGACTATTCCTATGGATAGTTTTAATCAATTTGATTGTTTTGATATGCAGTTTATTAAGGGTAACGAAAGTAATACAAAGTTGGAAGTCAATGGCCCAGTTGTCAGAGGATTAACATCAGTTCTGTTTGGATGAAAATATTACGAAATGTTTTAGCAAATTGTAGTCTAGCCACTTCCCCCTCGGACCAGGACTGAGTTGTGGATGTAATCAATATACGTGGCCAGCGACCTATGTTATCCTAATCGAAGATAAATGTACCGTCCTCTTGGTGACATGAGAGGTTGGCGAATATATTACACAGGTATGTTGTTATAAAGGATTAGATGATGATAACAATAGCCCAACAGTACATCATCAAAGAAAAGCCTTGTGCTAATCTTAAAATGTTCAGTTCTGATAAACGATTTTGTTGGTTAACTTATTAATTGAAAATAAGTTACGAGTTTAACAGTTGATAAGCCAGTCCAATCTTCTGATTTCAGTCAGTACTTGTCTTTTAATCTTTAAAAATACCCCACTTATAGCAGAAATACATTTATGTCCAAAACGTCACTGTATCGATGCTATGTAAAATAGTGAGTATGATCAGGAAATACCACAATCACAAACTGCAGACAACCCCGTGGCACCGCGAGGAAGAGCCGCTCAACCATCACGAGACACCGGGAAGACAAATTAAGCAAAGCAACCAGCTCTCTCTTCGCCATCAAGATGATTGCAATACTAGAATGGACATAGAGTAACGTACAACAAAACATAGAACAAATACAGACTCCCACAATGGGAGTAACAATAAACAAAAAGTCAGCAACAACAGAACCACCGCCTTAGAACGGACAGCAGCCTAAGCCAACGGGGGGGGGGGGGGGGGGGGCTTAAATGCATTTTACTGGTACCAAATCTTCGCCCTAGATTCTGTTGTTGTTGAAGTACAAGAAATGTTCAGCTCGCATGGAGACCATCTAACTAATGCAATGTATCATCATGGAGAAACACACTAATCAAATTAACACACCATGATGAAACAAAGAAAAGGGCTCATGACTCACAGATAGTCAGAGCTAAAGAAAACCTCAAGTTGAGCCACGGTGGGTCCAGCTACAGATAAGCATCAGGCACCAACCCACCGATTAAAGCTTTACGTCAGAGCCGTCATAGAGGCTGAGGCCTGACCCACCGTCGTGCAATTAAAGAGGAAACCATAGCTATAAACCGTGATCTATGTGTCTTGATCCACATCTGAATTAAGTGAGGTTGGCGCCGTTAAACCGGTTTAAGCCCTCCAGTAAAATATTTTACTGACCGTTCCAAGGCGGTACTTCTTTTGTGGATCTTTTGTTTTTGTTCTGTCTTGTGTTTGCTATGTCTTTGTGCGCGTCTATTTATATGTGCTTTGTGGTCACCTGCTGGGAAAGGGCTGACCTCTTGGCTCTCGTTTGTGGTGTCTGCTGTGAGTTTGTCACTTTCCCCTTGGTATCCTGGGTCGGGTGTGGTACTATATTGTATCGATTCCTGATCTTTGCACCCTTACTTACTTTAAAACTAGGCATGCAGACTGTCGCATGATATCCAAGTTATATCCAACCCTTATATAACGTTTTACTATCTTTTTGAATTGATCATTAAAATTAGGTTTTCCGACAATTCGTTTGAATTTATAAACTAAATCACCATAAAATATAGGTTCTGATATGCCTTGTTGCAGAAGAGTTTTTAACCCAATGTTGTATTTAACAATTAAATCTGAGTGTCTGTGGTAGAATTTAGAAATGCCTTTCGAATTTTATGATATCTATAACCTTGTTTTAATAACTTAGCAGTTAAAAATAAGTTTCTGTTGTTGAAATCCTCAACATTAGAACACACTCTAGCAAAACGAATAAGCTGAGAAATATACACCCCATAGGAAGGAGAGGGAGGAACATCTCCATCAAGAAAGGGGAAATTAACTATTTCAAAATTAAAATCATCCCGTTTATCATAAATTTTAGAAGAAACTATGCCATTTGTTATTGACAAGTTCAAGTCCAAAAACCGAGCTTCAGTATCAGAGGAATTCGCCTTATATAACTGAAGTTCAGTGGGATATATCTGACCTACCATTTGTTCAAAATAAGGATTATCAATATTAAGTAAGTCATCTAAATATCTGGAGGTTGAATTAAAAGCTTCAATAATATCAGTTTGATTATTGTCAGACAGAGACAACATAAAGTCTCTCTCATAACAAAACAAAAACAAATCTGCAACAAGAGGAGCACAATTAGTACCCATTGGAATACCTACAATTTGTCTATATAATTTCGAGCCAAATCTTATAAATATATTGTCCAAAAGATAATGGAGCGCATCACACATTTTCTGACATGACCACAATTTATATCGTTTAGGTTGTTCAGAAGTAAAAAAGGCATTTTTATCATTACAAGCCAAATAAGTAAGTCTGATGTTGTTTCAC
>OZ026520.1:7402625-7480164 GCA_964019695.1 Loripinus fragilis
CAAAGCGAGCCCCCACACCTTTATACATATGAACCCCTTTCCAGAAAAAAACTGGATCCGCCTCTGTCATCGAACCACTAATCTGCTACTAAGCAGGTCATTGTTCTAAGCAATTGTTCGATGGTAACAATAAACAAAGTTGAAAGTGCAAAAGTAGCCATGGGCTCTCAGTCCGACAGGTTACGGTCGTATATGTTTGAAAATACCCAGAGTAACCATATGTATTCTGCGAGCAGTTTTCCTTCTCCTTTGTGGACAACAATGTTACGCAATGCAGATAAAGTGTTTCCAAGAAAAACAGTATAGTATGGCATATGGGAGTATAGTGCTTGTCACATAGGCGACCCTGTACATGGTACTGGATGTTGGATGACTGCACGTGCTTCAATATAGATTACGCATACATGCATGTGCTTTAGGTCGTTATACCACCCTTACAATATCTCGTAAAGTGCAAAGGTAGGTGGTATATGTGATGGTTTTCGCAACAAGATTCTGGAAAGAAAGTTCATCCGGAAGCAAGTCCTTAAACTAATTGAGAAACGTTCGATTTCCCCTGATTTTCAGCAAAACCCTACCGTATATTCGGCCGATCGATGGCGAGCCGAAATAAGATATGTATGTAGATCATGCATGTCCAACTGTAATCACTACTGATGAACTGATGCGACAAGTAATATTATCATTTATTTCAGAAAAAGATACAAAATTAACTGTCTTAAAGTTAATATGGCACAGTGATGTTTGGGTCATAAAAAGAAAGTTAAAGCACAACCCTCAGAATCCTGGATTTCAAAGTTTTCTGTGATGTTTTAGCAATCATAATATGATGGTCCACATCGATAAAACACTTCAGCCTCATCTCAGCAAAAATCTAATGTTGTGCCACCGTAGGGCCGACATTGATACGACACTCGAATATATTCTCAGAAAACAGTTATTGAGTTGACATCAAACCGACATTTAAATGTCATAAGAGCACAGATTTGATGGCAGGTCACCGTCGGGCCAACTTCGAAACGACACTTTGGGGGAATCTCAACAGGATATGTTATGTGTCGGTACATCCACCAGCCGTCACATCCTCAGCTTGCATCTAACTGATTCATGCCTAGTATACATCTCAAAGCCGGCCATCATTTGAAAGCGCTTCGAAGGTGGGTCGATGGTGGCCCTACAATGTTTGATGGCTGTGTGTGTGCTCGATGGTAGCCCTTTAATATCTTCCAATTATAGATACAGACGATAAACGTGTCATGCAGCTTGCTTTTTTTGAAGATCTCAACCGAATTCTAAGTCATATGGATGAGGGTCTGGATGGGGTATAATGATTAGTGAATAATGGCCCCTTTTTATATGAATAGTGAATAATGAGCCAAAAAGATAATGAAAAGTGAATAATGAGGGCCTAGAAATTAATGAAATATATATTGAAGAAAAAAATAATGAATAGTGAATAATCAGATTTCTTTGCTACCTTTTTTTACTTTTAAAGAATAATTGGTCTTATCTTAATGAATAACCCAAAATTTTAATGAGATGAATAATGGGCTAAATTTTTTAATAAATAGTGAATACCAGACCCCCCCCCCCCCCCCCCCCCATTCAGACCCTCATGGATCGACCAAGCCTTATGTCCAATATCTTTTAATCTGGTGCATGCTTTTCATATTAAACGTTTAAAAGTGTCGGACAAAATTAATAAATGAAGTTTGCAATTGATTGCAATAACAAATCTTCTATAAACGATACGTGCCGCGAGAAATGGGAGCCTATCACGCATGTTATCAGAATAGCTATAGTTCAGCTGCATACCGCCCCACTTCAGAAGGGCATCCAATTGTAATACACCGAGCACACTTTGCAATTAAGCTTCCTTCATGTGCAAATCGATTGTGTTTTGACGTGGTCTAGAATCCTTGCTTTTTGCACACCGGTTTTCCAACATGGAAAAGTATTCTAGATAGGGCATTCATTCTATAGTACAATGCATGCAAATATTGATTGGAATCTGTCGATCTAAGAAACAACATAGAATATTGGTAAATATAGAGCTAGCTAAGCAAAAAGAGAGTGTGCATCGTATTGCAATTTTGCGGCCAACCTTTCTTGCTATTTTTTTTTTTCATTTAAGATTTGTTTTCAGTGATGTTGGCATATGACTTCGTGTATGATATAAAGACTGCATGCGGCATGTGCTAACAAATAAAATGAAATGGAAATAATGGCTGAAAAATGAGTGATGCACGGTGCAGTTTTCCGTGCATCACGCATATTTCAGTTGAAATTTCTAGATAATGTCAGCAGCCGAGCAGAGCACAAGGTGGACTAGGTCATATATAATAAAATCCACACAATTTCTTCTTTTTTTTTAAATCTAAACAAGTTGACCACAAAAAAGCAAGAAATGCACCACGTGTGAAAATAGGTGATGCTTTTAAGATATATAGAAACAAGCGAAGTTTCAGGCGAACCTTGTCGCACAGGGATTCGCTGTTAAATATGAGTGAAGATGCAGGTTCAGACCAATCACCATCGGGTAGCAATGCACGCACATGCATGAAGGGCATAAAGTACCATTATTATCAGACAACTAAAATGTATATCCTACCGTTTCATGAATCTGATTTTCTCAATCCTGCCTCCTTTCACCTGAGACTTTTGCTGCTTTAACAAACTTTTTAAAAGAAGACTTTTATTTTCTCCCTTAGAAGGGTCCTTCCGTCGCACCACTATCACAGTCTCCGAGGGATCGAACTCAAACTTGGCTTTACTGTTGTTGTTATCCTTTGGAATCTCGGGACTCGGCCCGCCCCTATTATCCTCCGGGCTCCTGGGGTCCCCCGGGGGGTCCAGGGTAATGCTAGTCACAACCATATCAAAATTATCCTTTGCAGAACAAATTTATATGATGTTATTACAAAACTGCACAACATATCAGTAAAGCTAAGGACAGTGTACACTCAATCGCTGATTAGAAGCGTTCATACCGCCCCTTGGTCAAAATAACTTGTACCAATTTTACTTGTATAGTTGAGTATGTAGATAGTGGTCTTTAAACAGTAGTGTAACACTGAGATATCATTGATTATTCTCTTCATTATTGCTGTCCCAGTCAATACGTACTTATTCACCAAAGAATAAATCTCATACGAATTTATTGGTAAGACAAAATCCAGGAAAATTAGTGATATAATTCACTTATCTTATCACAGAAAACCGACCTTATACTACACACGCTAAAAGTGAAAGTCGGGTTAACCAACTTGATATCTATGGTGTTTCGTATCCATGCAATAGAGTCATTTTGAGCACCGATCGAAGACACAGGCCAGGCTGCGCATGTGCGAGCGCACATGCGCAGCCTGGCCTATATTTTCGCTTCATAACATGTAAGTTTTCCGTAGCGACGACTATATATAAATGCATTAATGCATTACGTTAATAACATTAAACAGGAAGCTCCCCATTCATAGAAACAATCATAATCCTCAGACCAGGAAATAATTTCTATAAACATACCGTTTGATATTACTATATTTACTATTGACAAGTAAATGGCCTCGATACAAATGCTGCAGGGAAATTGTTAATTAAAACTTTAAAATTAAAATCTAGCTTTCAGGTTTGAGAACTTAATTGATCAAGAGTACAGCACGTAGGCTGATGATGTGTGTCTATATGCAGAAATGGCTAATACAGGAAATATTAATGACCGGATTTCTTTCCGGGTTATGTGAAAACGATGCTTCATCACGCAAATAAAACCTAAATTTCATGTAGATCTATCTGAATCTGAAATCAGTATTAACGTTATCATTAATGGCTGAAAATTGGACCGTGTCTCTAATCAATTGCGGTTCTAACCGGCGTGGTACGCGTATATATTTTTTCTAACCTGCACTTTGACCACGGTAACTAATATCGCATTTTCAAGGTGCAAATGTCGTTGAACTATGAACATGTATATACTTTCCCGTTTCCACGAGGGTACGTTAAAAACTTGTGTCGTCCAACCAATCCCTAAAGCGTAGGCATACGTCCGTTCGTACTTGCTTCATCTTCTATAAATCCGTGACAGAGACACTGTATCATAAACAGAATCAAAGTAACGCTGGATAAAATGACAATCGTCTGTCAGTTCAATGGTATTAGATAAATACAAAAACATAGTTCAAGATTGTATGTGTTCATGTGGTGCAATAGAAACCACCTCTCATTGTATGATTTCATGTGATCATTATAGAAATCAGCGGATACGATATCTCTAAATTAATCCACAGCCCTGTCAGTCCCAAAACTGTGGTCTGGAATTCCATAAGCAACAACAGAAGAAAATATATTTATATTCAAGCAGGTGCAACTGTATATTTTGGCTACAAAAAAAAATGCAAATGCTACTTAGACACAACCTTTAACGATTAGTCACGTATAAAGTGCACGTCAAGTTGGGTTGTTGATTATCCGACCGAGGGATCGAGAGATGACCGGTTTTACTTTCTTTTTTCACACATTATTATTTGGGACAAAAAAAATAAACATCAACACATACCTGGTACACGTTGATACTCACTTATATCATTTGGACATTATATGCAAACGTGTGATAGAGTAAACAAATTAACCATGTATATATCGCCATACATGAAATTGTGTAACAAATAATCGTTGAGGAAATTAACTTTATAAGCAATATGCTTTCCTTCAGATCCTCTCACAATGTTGTATATGTGCTTGTGTGCATGTTATTTGATAGTTTTTGAATAAATATGTTTAAACCAATATTAGAGGGTAGGTTTAAAGGAAAGCAAACACATTTATCAAGAACTCCTACAATCGTTACTGATTTGATGCGAATCTTGAGAAAACAGGATTGCCAAAGCCAAACAAAGCCATAAACAAGAACAAAATTAAAGAAAAGCAACCCGCTCTCTCTACCTCATCAAGATGATTGGACAGTAAGAACTACACCACAAACGAGGACTGAATGTAGTATTTAAAAATGCAGGAAATTTGTAATGAGTTATAAATATGAAGACACAATATCACATACATAAAAGTGCTTGCATGATCAAATATGTGCATGAGCGCATAAAATATAGGCTAACATTTATATTAAGTTCTTGAATATGGTTTAAAATGTATTAGTATTTTCAAATAAGAGCACACGCACACATCACAACATATGAAGATACGTCTGTTGAACCTGTACCCAACACCAGTTTGAATCCATAGAACTTGATCATACGTACAGAAAAAAATATATATAAAACCCAAAGCATCGGACGACTTTTTGCATAAAATAATTTATATGGTATTTTCAATTAATAGGGTCAGAATGCATTGAAGCTTATTACAGACACACTGATGAAGATAGAAAACCATTCTTTGATTTTATTAAAGACAAGTATATAATCTCGTATCTACATATGACAAACTATTTTAGATACTACAAAAGTAAATGACCAGTGTCAACATTGAAATGTTTAAAGGCTGGCGTTAGAGCCAGTGTTGTATAAAACCTCAGAAACCTGCTATCTATTTTCCAAAACTTGATTATTTTTAGCTTCTACTCGATACAATTTTCAGTTTGATTTCTATGAACAAGTAAATATCTCATCCCCTTTAATTTTCAATAACGTTTTGTAGTATATTCGATGCTTCATGAAAATAACAAAAGTTCTTATTGAATTTAAGTATTCTTAAAGAAGTAAATGAATATGACCAGGAAATGCCACAATCACATCCAACTGACCAACCCATGACACCGTGAGGAAGAATCAAAGAACGATAACAGCGACATGACATTCAGAACACAACAAAATTAAAGCAACCAGCTCTCACTTCCCCAGCAAGATGATATGCAAAATTAGAAAGACACAAAGTACTGAAAAACAAAAGCAGCCGAAACTACTTGGGGGGGGGGGGCTTAAATTAATTGTACTGGCCAAATCTTCACCCTAGATTCTGTTGTTTTAAAAACACAAAATTAGTTTAGCTCGCACGGTTGCTTCCAACCTTTAGCATTGTATCCTCACAGGGAAACAACCAATTCAATTAAAAAAACTGTGATGAAACAATGAAAATGACTCAATATACAGACTGTCATAGCTACAGACAATTGCCCAGTTGAGCCACAGTGTGGGTCCAGCCTCAGACAAATAACAGGCACTGACCCACCGATTAAAGATTCAAGTCAGTGTCGTCATTGAGTCTGAGGTTTGGCCCACCGTCTTGCAATTGAAGAGGAAACCATAGCTATAAACTGCGATTGGGTAAATAACCAGGAATGCAATCTGCCGCATAGTATCCATGCTATATCCCGCTCTTTTATAAGGCTTGATGATCTTATTAAACTGATCATGAAAAGAAGGCTTTCCAACGATTCTCGTGAATTAATAGACCAAATCGCCATGAAATGCCCTGAACTGCTCTGAAATGCCTTGTTGCAAAAGAGTTTTCAAGCCAACATTATAATTAGCGATCAACTCGGAGTGTCTTCAGTCTAATTTAGAAAATGCTCTACGAAGTTTATGATATCGATAGCTCTGTTTCAGCAAGTTAGAGGTCTAAAATTGGCTTCTGTTGTTGAAATTACTTACATTTAAAGTAAAAAAAGAGGGCAAAGATCAGGAATCGATACAATCAAGTACCACACCTGACCCAGGATACCAATGGGAAAGTAACAAACTCACAACTAGACATCACAAACAAGAGAATAAGACATGTTTGCATAATACCAACTTTTCCCATCTCTGGATAATCAAAGCCTTTTTCCAAAAAAGAGATTGTTGCATTCAATAATGAATAAACTGAAAAACTCCTACACTAGTTTCTGGAAAGATAAAATCCATGACGATAGTAAAAATCACCTAAATGGAACTTACAGGATATTTAAAAATGCTATGAAAGGGAAACCTATCTATTTGTAAAATATGAGCTATCAAAAAGTGAAATTTCTACATTTGCCAAGCTTAGTATAAGCTCCCATGACCTCCATATCCAAAAGGGTACGCATAGAAAGACCATACTTAGTGAATTGAAATGCTTTTTACGTAACATGGCTTTTGAAGATAAGAAACATTTTGTTATGGAATGTGAAACACTTTCAACATATAGAAATACGTTTTTGATAAATTAGTACAAATTGTTCCATGTTTTTCCAGTAAAAATGTAGATGAGAATTTGCTTTGATAATGGAATGTAAAGATTATGACATTGTCTGTGTATGCATAACAAATATTTGAACCAATGCATGAGATTTCCAACAATGTGGCATGTGCGACCAGCAAAGCCTCAGCTCAGCCTGTGCATACGCGCAGTCTGATCAGAGCCTTTGCTAGTCGCTTGAGTATTCTATGATTGTTTAGCTACTGACTGAACACCATTTGGATGTTTTAAACTTAAAAGGCGACTGCAGAGGCTCGTCCGAGTCTACACATGTCAAAATACCACATTGTTGGAAATCTCATGCACTGGCTCATTATTTTGTAAAATGTCTAGAGCCAGGGACACATTGATCAATAATATTTATGCCCCATACGTATGCTGATATTGCACGTTGTGATGGATATTAACGCATGTTGTACTTGATATTGACACTTTCTGATATTGACATTTTCCATTTAGTGAAAGTAAGGATCAGTCGAATACTTAGGTATGTTTATTCAAATATTCATGAGTATTCTACATGAAACTTGGGATAGTGTTGATTCTCAATTTTAACATAGTCTGATCTATTAAACCCATGCATTTAATATATATCTTGGTCTCATTGATGATAGTGTTTCTGTTGGTGATTGTTCTTGCGCAACTGTATACATCTGACTGGTGGCAGTCCTGTGAATGGTCTTTATACCAATAAAATTGATTTGATTTGATGATTTAAAGTCAGTGTCCCATGTAAAGTTAATTCCCTTATTTTAACCCATATAAGCCTAGCGTCCTTTATGTGGGACATCGGTAAACAGCGCAAAAACAGATCAGACGCCGCAAAATGTGGCGTCTGATCAGGTTCTCCACTGTTTGCTTACAGAAGTTTCTTTTAAAATTTTAATAAAAATGAAAAATACCACCCAACAACCCTTAAAACGGAAATGGATTGGTCCAAATGATAACAGTGGGAAATTACATTCGGCTTAAATGGGTAAAAGTGAAGTAATGCTCAAATGCACCCAACGAATGCAAACCAATCTGCTCTCAGCATCAGAATCCACATCCTTGAACAGACAACAGTTTTAGCTACCTGTGGGGAAGTTGAGGTTAAATAAATAATTTAGGGTCTGAATCTTAACCCAAGATTCCACGCTTGTTGGAACACAGACATTGATTAGTCTGCCTAGAAGTTTCCTAAAAGTTTCACTGTTTCAATTGAATCAAATTAACCCATATACACTTGGCGTCCAATTTATGGGACATTGGAAAACAGAGCGCAGTGTCTGTTCATGTTCTACAGTGCTTGTATACAGAAAGTACTTTAACAATTGAATGGAATTGTAGATAACTACCAAACAACCCTTAAATTAGAAATGTATTCGTCCAATTAATAAGGGCGGGAAATTCCATTTGGCATAAATGGGGTTACTAACTGTAATGAAACAGAGAAAATAGAGCTCATAACATACATAGTAAACTACTATGGCTGAGCCATGGTGTGACCAGCAAATAACAATTGGCACCAACCCTCCGATCAAAGCTTTATGTCAAAGCCATCATTTAGTCTTAGGCCTGACCCACTTCCGTTTAATTGAAGAGAAAACCTTTTAGCCGTTATTGGATAAATTACCAGGTATTCAGACAACTATCTATGTTGTAGGCTACTATTTATAATGTTTGGGTATCTTTACGAATTGATCAGGAAAAGAGACTTTCTCACTATCATTTTCAATCTATACCAAATAACCATTTAAATGCTTGGATATGTCCGGTTGCAGATGATCTTTTAAGCCAAATTATATTTAAAAATCAGTTCTGAGATACTGCGATTGAATTTAGAACTTAGCAGTTAAACATTTTCTATTGTTGAAGTCACTAACATTTTAAAATATGATGTGAAATATATGTAGTCAGTGCATAATCCGGTGAGCGTGCACCACCCAGAAGGGGAAATTAACAATTTCAAAATCAAAATCATCTCCTTTTATTTATATTATCATAAAGTTTAGATGAACTATGACATGTGTATTAGACAAGTCCAAATCCGAAAATTGGGTATATATCAGTATCAAAAGCACTTTAGCCATGCAATTACAAAATAAAAAATGGTGAGAACTAACTTGTCTTGATAAGCATGCTTTTGATGTCAGGGAAATGTCTATTACCTCTATAATAACATGTATAAATATGACCCACACCATTTGTATCGTTGATGAGTAACAGAAGTTAAAAAATGGAACCTATTTGTGAGAGTTATGGAGCATATCGCATGGTTAGTTAGATTTGCATATGCAATGCTATGATTATCTTTATACTATGCAGTCAAACTAATGCTAGATCGTATAAAACAAGGAATCAATGTACTAACAAGCTAGCTATCGTTTTATTAGGATCAGCGGTGTTGTAAATGATTAAACATTAAACTAATCATCGATTTGTGATAAAATGAAACTGCATAGACCATGACATGTCTTATTTATTTTTTCATTAAATGTTTATCAAAAGAAAAATTTGATTATCATATTGGCTAGTGGTAAGACATGGTACTTTAAAACACTGCATCAGGTGTTTCAAAACGGAAACCTTTGTGGGTTATTTACATTTCACATTTGTTACGGGAAATCGATGCAAGGTTGTTGTGTTTCTTTAACCATCAAGCAAAAAGTGTCTTTTCGAAACATGGGTGTAATAAAATATCAACAGAAACTTGTATAGACCATGACATGTCTTATTTATTTTTTCATTAAATGTTTATCAAAAGAAAAATTTGATTATCATATTGGCTAGTGGTAAGACATGGTACTTTAAAACACTGCATCAGGTGTTTCAAAACGGAAACCTTTGTGGGTTATTTACATTTCACATTTGTTACGGGAAATTGATGCAAGGTTGTTGTGTTTCTTTAACCATCATTTAAAAAGTGTCTTTTCGAAACATGGGTGTAATAAAATATCAACAGAAACTTGTATATAAACTCTATGAATATTTAAAGCAAATAATAATGATAAAAGACAAAAATGAGCATGCTTATTGGGCAGAATCACTTTCCAAATAAAAGTAATACACTCAACAATGCCAACATTGCAAGACACAGTATATAGAAATGCCTCGGTATTATTTAATCTACATGAATCCTGCTTTACCAACACCAATTATGATCTTTAAGTATGTTTCACCACCAATTTTAGTTTAACTAAATCAAGTGGCTGGAATTTGTTTTAGTTATGGAACATAGACAATTGTGCAAAAATCTGTACACGCAAAATTTACATTTAAACTTCATAACAACATGAACTTACTGTATATTTCGGGCTTTTATAAAAGTAAGTAAGGTGCAAAGATCAGGAATCGATACAATCAAGTACCACACCTGACCCAGGATACCAATGGGAAAGTGACAAACTCACAGAAGACACCACAAACGAGAGCCAAGAGGTCAGCCCTTTCCCAGCAGGTGACCACAAAGCACATATAAACAGACTCGCACAAAACATAGCAAACACAAGACAGAACAAAAACATAAAAGATCCACAAAAGAAGTACCGCCTTGGAACGGTCAGTAAAATATTTTACTGGAGGGCTTAAACCGGTTTAACGGCGCCAACCTCACCCTTAATTCAGATGTGGATCAAGACACATAGATATTAGGTTTGCATGAAAGACCCCTAACTTATCAATGCATCATCTCCTAAAACATATAAATCAAGATATAACAAGGAGATAAAGCAAGGATAAGGACTCAACAGTAAATTAAACTGAATACCGGAGCAAAAGAAATCCAACAGGTAAACCCCGGTGGTAAAGCCATATATCAAAAATGTTGGTTAATCATCATTTTAACTTTCTCGTCGGGTCTGTAACCTGTCTTTGTTCTGCCTACTGCTATAAACTCTTCCAAACTATGCGAATAACAGCCATAAAAAGCTGCAAAATGAATTCAAATAGTAATATTACGTAATTGCATAAAATGGTCATTGGTGAGTGAACATTTTTAAAACAAAATTTAAAAAAAATAGTGGAAATAACCTACAGATTTTCGTAAATATATGTTAAATAACACAATATCTATTTTCCATAACATCTTTGGGCATTCTTTGTAGATTCATCATTGTGAATATGTTTCTGTCTGACAATGATATTTCATAATTGTCTGGATAGAAACTTTATGGTACTACGTTTGCTTTTGCCATAAACATATGCATATTACATGGAAATATGTGATCACTATAAACATCAAAATCTATGTTTCCATAACAATTATCCAACGATTTTCAAATGTTAATCGATTAAATCAGTGTCTAGGATGCACCTTATGTCACATTCATACTATTATACCATTAAAACGTGATTTGAGGAATTGTTCTTCATGTTTCATCAAATAAAATTGACAAATAACATGGCATTAGAAAAGCTCTATAATCCGTAACGGACCTAATACGGACAGATTACAATGTATCTTCACTGATATTCGCAGCAAAAATATTTTTTATTTTTTAATAACTTGCATATAATGCGATGAAACATCTATAAAATAGAACTTTATCTGATGTCAATGTCGCTTTTGATGTAAACTGACGAGACAGTTCTATTTAAGTACATAATTCAAAACAAAATTTCCAAATTTATCATGCTTTTTATCCTGCTAGCAGACGTTTTTAACGACAACACAGTTAACATGGTGCATCAAAGTATCATTTTCATGAAACGTACTCGTTTGTGTCCTATCAATGAGCCTTTGAAGCCTTGTTATGGAAAATAGACGTTACGGAGGCATAGCAACATCAGAACATTTTACTTACCACAAGCTATACACAATTGAATTTGATTTTTAAACATTTTAATTTATTTCGAAGAAACCACCATACAAAGAAATATGGCCGTTATCTACATTCAGAGATGCCTGTTTTCTAAATACATGTATAAGCGTTACAGAAGCATGTATTTTGAAACATGCCATTTTGGTAATGACCCTGTTTTCAATGCTTTCGAGCAACCGTGAATAGCAAGCTATCTCCGTTTATTATATTGTTTATATTTAATCATTTTCAAGTTTATTTGGCAGCATTACGTACCTATAAATGAAATATATATGTTTTCAGTATCCCATTTAAAAATAGTTACGGCTGCATAGGCATATTTGGAGAAACATACATTGTTGATGATTATAACTAATGTTAACCTTAAAACCCAATTATAAGGCTGTTTCTTGAATTCTTTTGAAAGAAACTAAAAGGATTTGGGGGAAATATGAGACGCCCTTTAGATTCACTGAATAAATATACCAAATTTCTACAAAATTAGCTTGGCGACATTGCAATTTTGGTTATTTGCAAACATTGATCAAAACATATTATTAAAACAAATACTTATAGATGTTGTTCAAATTTGTTTTAAATTACCAACCAATGCTTTGGGACTATGGAATTGAATGATTTTTTTTATAGAAATCAAACATATTTAAGCAGGAATAAGAATGGAAATAGTGGAGACATGATATTTTTAAATATGGATCAATTTTGGTGGAATGGCTGACTTGCTTTATGTAACTGAGTATCTGTGTAACCGTTTGTTCAAAATAATGACTGTCCAAATTAAGTTACTCATCTACATTATCTGGATGTACGAGGAGTGATGGATAAACCCGTTGCCTGATGCAGAAACAGACCACTTCTAAACACTCGTACAACATTGAATGTCTGTTTCAATAACTTTTCAAAAAGAAAAAGAATTTCTTCTCATTTGTTGTTTGCTAGAATTTGAAACCTGTGTTGAGGAAAAGAGATAAAACGCGAAGCCTGTCGAGCATTTTATCTTTTTTCGCAATGATTTTAATAAATTCAATAATACAGGAGCACGAATGTTAGATTCTATTTACCACATGGCATTAAAATACTTAAAAATCGCATTTTTGGCGTGAATACGTCAAGATTTTGCTATTTTTACCCAACGTTATAAGGGCGTCATTACTTAACGTAACAAATCTGTAAATCGATTTTATTGTATGGCCTCATATATCACTCCCCGACGCGACTTCATGTGATAAAAGTACTTTATGTCGGAAATTGTGTAGTTATATCATGCCTTGGCTTTAAGGGGTTATATCTCATGGCGGTTCATGAGTAGATGGCTCGTCTTACAGCATAGTTAAAGAACGGGCTACTAAAATTTAACAGGGTAGAAAAGTATTGAAGACGAACCCCGTCATTGAGTGCCATTAGCTGTCATCATACAGTATCCCATTGATAATAATCATGATATTCGTGGTCATGGAAGAAGGGCAAGTGTATAATGTACATTGCTATATGACTGGAGAGAATCCTGTCTCCTGATTGGCACAATTTGTCTTCATACATCTTTATGTCTACCTGAAAACGGGTCTAAACTGGCCTGCAGGGTGATATACGATGAAAACCAGCTAAAAATTAGTTTCAAGAGGTTGATAATTTGACACGTTTCTTATATCACACTCTAGAGAACTAAAATGTGATAATTGGTTTGAAAGTATGGGCTGCATGAAGTTGACATGATTTGTTGTTTCACCTCCCAACATGTAAATTAAAGACTTTTAATGAACCAACAATTTTGTTTGTTTGTTCATATTTCTTTGTTTGAATAAACAAAATGAAAAAAAACGTGTTTTATGATTTACATTCCGCATTTCAGAGAACTTGTTTTCATTTCAAAATACAAAATACTTCACTAAAATATTTTATAACAGTCGCTAAAACTTGTGAAAAAGTCCTCAGGGCTTCAACAATACAAATCAAGTTACAAAAGTGAAAGAAGAAAATTTTCAGTCACAGATGAAAAATCATATTGACTTCAATTTCGGTAGACATTATACAATTATTGACTTATGTTGAGGTGGACATGGAGTGTTATTGAACAGTAAACTCATATTGACTGACGCGGAGTGGAGGTCAATATGATTAAGTTTACTGCTCAATAATACTTCATGTCTACCGAAACAGAAGTCAATAATTGTTTTATTATAAAATAAAAGTATGTTATGTATTTCCTGTCATTTTATACCTTTAAAACCATTGACGTTACGGATGGATCATGCGAAATTAATTTACCTTCTGACGTCACTTCCCGTAAGCCATGCAATATTACCTCGTGCCTTGTGCTTTGCAACGTCACATCCGGCAAGCCATGCAATATGTAGTTATATTGACTCGAGTGGATATGCATCTGGGCCAATCAGACGATGTTTATTTATAAATTATATAATAAAAGGATTTATCTACCCTTAAAAGTGATATTCACTTTTTCGAGTAGATAACACCTCATGTCTACCTCATTGAAGTTAATCAGAACATATATGAGTGTATATTGCTACACAGCTTGGCATTTTAAAGGAATTGCTTTATACAATTATTCATATAATGAACTTCAAATTACAAATGACATCATGAGCTATTGGTTTTGAAGCTATATAAGTGATATAAGGACTGAACTTCAAGCTCCTGTGGTATGATCAAGAAATGCCACAACCACAGACCGCAAACTAACCCGTGATGTCACGAGGAAGAGACACAGAACACAGACAGCCACGTGTCAGCAAGAAAGCAAATAGCTCTCTCTCTCTCTTCCAAAGCAACATGGTTGCAAAACTAGAAAAGACATTGAGAACTACGCCTCAAGTTATTAATTCCCCCACACACAATATGAGCAATACAAGACAATGGATAAAAACAACAGAATCACCTTAGAACGGACAGCAGCCGCAGCAGCAGTCATACAGTTAAAATATATCAACCCAGAGAGTGTCAATGTTGGTAAGGCTCATCACAATGGTCGTCAGTGCGCAACAATTTGCATGATAGTCGTAGAGCCCAGCTGAAATCACGTACATTACCGAGCAAACGTGCAGTAATTAACCAGTTCGCAGTTGATCCAACATGCAAACCATCTGGGATGTGAGAAGAGTCCTCAAACCAGCTGAAACCTACAAATTCCAGGCAATTATGCTTGGAAAAGTCTGGATTTGAGTATTGCAAAAGTCTCTTTCTGAATGGTACAGAGATCAAATGTGCGGACTCCGTAAACTCCTAGGTGTAACCATTGACTATCTGTTAAACTTTGACCTTCATGTCTCAAACATCTGTAAAAAGGCTGCAAAACAAATTAATGTTTTATTATGTCTTAGCAAATTCTTGACTATTGAAACAAAAAATAAATTTAATTTATAAATCTTTTATAAGATCAAGTTTTAATTTTAGCCCACTTGCGTGGCACTTTTGCTCAAAAACTAGCTCTGCTAAGATGGAAAAAACTCCAATACAGGGCACTTCGGTTAGTATTCAATGATTTCGATAGCTCTTATGAATCTCTACTTGAAAGTATTAACATGCCTACATTTCATATCAGTAGAATTAGATTAATTGCTGTCGAAACTTTTAAGATTCCCCATAAAAGGTCACCTGTCTTTTTGCAGGACCTATTATCATACAAAAATTCTATTTACTCTTTCAGATATGACAACCTTGTAGATGTACCAAGAGTGCGTACCGCAAAGTGCGGTAAATCTTCTTTTTGCTACGAGGCAGCTGGTGTGTGGAACAGCCTCCCGAATGATCTTCGCAAAGTCGAAGATTTTAAGGAGTTCAGGAGGCTGGTCAACCCATGGAGCGGCTCATCGTGCAAATGTTCAATCAGTTTTATTTTGCTTTTGCTTATATAAGTGTTTTTTTTATCCCAGTTTGAATTTTTACCTACTTTGCTTTGCTAAACTTTTATTTTGCTTTTATTTCCAGTTTGCTTTGCTTTTTACAAATTTCTTATTTATTTTTTCATCTTTTTTAATAATCTTGTGTAAATTGCTTGGTTAGTTCAAGCTTTTTGCTTAAACTTCCTAAGTGCCACTACAATCCATAGTTCCAGTTCCAGATAAGGAAATTTTTATAAGCGTAAATTGGAATGCTTTTTCTCACCAATATTAGGCATGTGTTTTGGGTGCTCAAAAGGACAGTCTCGGTGAGACGGTCCTTTTGAGTACCCACAACATATGTTTTCCCACCAAAATTAGGCATGTGCTGTAGGTGCTCGGGGGACCGTCTCATTAAGACGGTTCTTTTGAGTACCCACAGCAAATGTTTTGGATGAGAATTAGATGGAGAAAATGGTTTTCCAATATCTGCGCCCTATCTAGGTTTTCGTCTTTCGCCTAAGAGCCTTGAAACCAGCCATCATGGCGGTCAGGGTCTCTTGAGCCCCGTTTATCCCATCTTTTCGAGTTTCGTCAATTTCTCCCCCAAGATAGATCGCAATGAAGGATCTTTTGTATGCTCATGATATGTAATTTTGACAATAGAAAAAACTATCAGTTTTATAAAATTTTATTTTTATAAGATTTTGTTTTAGATATGATCTTAATTTATAAATATCTGTGCTATAGCAATGTAAATTTCTGTGATATTAACCCAAATTTCCTGTGATTTGTTATATGTTTATACTTGTACAGTCTTTCCCTTTGTTTATCGGTAAAATAGCCTTGATGTCTCCTCTGTAAAAGTGCAGAGGAAACTACGCAACACTTTCTGTTGGAGTGTCCCGAGCTTGCAGCAACAAGAAATCCTATCATAGACTCACTCCTAGAAGCTTGTAGTGGTGTGTGTAATCCTGCTTATGACAATGTAACCCTGCTAAAATTAGTCATAGACTGTAGTGCGCTTCTAGATATTAACACCCAGAGTAATGGATTGTCAAATGTTGAGTTCCAAGCTAGAAGATTGTGTTGTGCTCTCGACTGTGAAAGATATAAGAAACTGTCATTAATTCCTCGTCGAAATAGAAATCTTAAGTCGAAGAAGTCGGTCCGTCACAAGTCCAAGCAGGGTTGCTAATCAATCTTTTTATCGAGAAGTTTGCCAGAAACGTTTTTAAAGACTATATGGTTTAAATCTGTGGTGACGGAACTTTTATTAAACGTCGTGTAAAGACTTAATTTTTATAAAAGAATATGTTCTTTTAAACCTGTATATACTGAACTCTTAAAGTGTAAATAAGGTGATGGATTGATAATCATTTTAACCTTGAGTATTCGCTAACAACGTTCCACTCTACGGAGGTGTCCAAACACTGGGAAAATTTATGACTACAACAACAACAACGATGGCTAATGTTTGATATGTTAAAATTGAATGCCGACTTTAAATAAAGTTTCTAATATCTTGTATCTGAATGTCAAACCCTACAGCACATTCGACGTAAAGTAATTCAGTGGGGAAAATCTTTTGGGTCCGCCAGGAATCCAACCCAGAACTCCTGCGTGACAGTCGACCACTCTAACCATGTAGCTAAAGAGTAAACCCAACAGTGAGGCTTTTAAGAATGGCACTGTACTACAGACGGATGTTCTATACCAGGATTCAGTAAAGTGTGGATCCTAGTCGTCTTGACATCACATCCCCTCATGAAGTGACCCAGTTGAAACTCGAGCCAGGTGTGTTCTATACATACAAGACTATTATTGGCTCATTTGAACTATACAATAGAGAACTCATATTATCTCTACGTTAAACTCGTAACAAACTCTTGTCCAGTAATGAGAAACAACAGCTCCTCGCGGTTTCAAAGTAAACTTTGATTATAAATTATGCATAGCAAATTTCAGCAGACATCAGAAACCCAAAATTTTAGCTAGAAATCGACGGTTCGCTGATAAAAGAACGGCGGAACTTCACCAGAAAACAACAATAATGCTTCTTTATCTTTAAGCAATTACCAATTTATTGGGATGTTTTTTCACCAATTTATTGGGACGTTTTGACTTGGGGACATTTTGAATGGTAACGTTCTCGACGATTTTGGTACGTTGCTTGTTTTATAGTCGGAATACCTCGGTTGTTTATAATGAGGTAGTTCGATCATTCAACTGCAGGTACTGCGGTTAGACTAAAGTTGATCAAACTCACTCTGGTTTAGTGTCACGTGATCACTTATCTATCTTCCTGTTCCTGTTTAGCCTTTGTCTGCGCATGTCCAGTTCCTGCTGGTCAACCATACCTTTTACTTTGGTCGATACTGGTTCTCCGCATTTGCCAAACTCTTAAAAATTAAGAAACCAGTATTTTGTTTCGATGGCAGTGATTGGCTGCCGATTAAATGTTTAACATGTGACGGGAACCAGACTTACCCGGACTAAAGTTCAGTTGAATGATCGAACTACCTCAATGGAAGCAAAGGAGAAAATTGGTGTTTCTTTTGGATTTTCTAAGAAATCTGAAACCAAAAGGCTTAAATTAACGGAAGATGGTGCAAATATAGACGATAAAGACAACCGTGACTTTGTAAGAGTACTTGAAAACCAAGAAGTTAAAAGGTAAAAGGAATCAACGTGTTATTTTTACAAAACAAGTAAAAGCTTTTACAAAAATGCCCTATGATTGGTTCATTTCACTTTTTTTCAGGCCAGAATTTTAGTCGGTTCACACCCATAGATCTACCTAGGGTCTGGTATTGGCTTATCCAAATGGTCCCATTGTTGCAAACAGGAAGCACTCTAGCATGTACTAACCTGTCGTCTTTCCCTCTGTGCACACAGGGATTGAGCCTCCATTTTTATTAAAATATTTTATGCGATCACTGCTTACTTGACTTAGGGCTTTACATACTGAAAATATTGACTAATAGAGAAATGGTTAACTTTCAAAAATTGGCTTCTTTAAGATTTTAACAACAAATTCTGTCACTGAAGGAGTGCGAGAATTTAACAGGACTAGCGTGATAACGCTAGCTACCCATAATTCATAACGCAAATGCGAGAGATCTAGACAGTGACCTATATAAGAGTGACTAGAAACTCCAATAAAATACCAATACTCAACTCAAATAACACTGTCGTGTATCTTACATAGGTAAATGAGGGAAACTCAATATCATTTATCTACACGATTGGCTTTTACCGCTGTTTTGGAATACACAGTGTAATTTCTCTATTGTTTACCTAAACTTTTAACACCTTTATAAACACCGAAATTATATAATAACGATAATTATGAATCATTGGACATCTTAGTTTATGAATATTGATAAATCGAGACACAGATATAGCCATGTTTGAAGCTTTATTCGTCAGAGTGAAAATGGTATTTTTGAAGCCATTTTTTGCAGATTTCCGCAACTTTCTTAAAATCGGCCGTTATTTACACGGTCATAACTCAATCGGATTAGTTTTTACATTGCAGAAAGAAAGCATTTAGCAATTTTTCATATATGTTTTTTCGATTATTATTAACAATATTTACCAATAAGCGATATTAAAGACGAAGTACGCCCTTTAAAGTACCTATAAAAAAGCACCTATAAATGCAGCGGTCTCACAAGCTGCATCGCCATTTTGAGTGTGTACGATAAAAGGGGTACCAGGCATTAGTCACGTGACACATGCCACGACATACCTATATGGCTGAAAAATGAAGTGTCCAGTCACTCTAATATAGGTCACTGATCTAGATGAGGTATCGTTAGGTCTGGTGAGAATGAAATCGTCCAGATAATCGCCAAGTCTTCAGATTTGGACTTAGATTTGGAAATAATCTCATATAGGCATCTTCTTCTGGGGAAAAGGACTGGGTTCTATTCAAAATGTAATAAGTCCTGCGGCACTGACATGCTCGGGGGTATCAGCTGTCAGTGGTCCAAAATATATATACAGTTTAAAATCTGTTAAAACTATGTACATCAACAACTGGCTGTCTAGTAGTGGGATACTGGGTGGCAAAAAGTAAGGTTTGCCCTGATTTCTTCCAGTGATTGCACTGATGTTGTCCCAGATGGTAGCATGTTCCAGTCCCTGATTGTTCTTGGGAAGAAGGAATAACTTTAGGTCTCACTCCCAATTCTTTCTTGGTAGAGACGATCTTCCCCTCTTGTTCGTCTGTCACTGTGTTGAAGGTATCTGTCTGGCTGTATATTGACCAATCCATGCTGGATCCCATACAACATAGTGAGTCGGTCGTTTCTTCTTCTTGTCTCAAGGCTTTCCCACTGGGGTTTGTTGACCATGCCTGTTACGCACCCTGGTGTTCTGGTTGAGGAGTCGTTAAGAACACAATGTGCTGTAGAACTGATGGTACCCAGCATGAGCGCAACTACCTAGTCGCCCCTGCTCCAATGCCTGGGTCACCCATCCAGCTACTAACGGAGCTCTGCGTTGCATAACTTCGCAACATTGGGTCCCAGGGACTCAGTAAAAATCAAACCTAAGTCTAACACTGTGCAATAATGTGTACACTTGTCAGTGAAAACCTTTTTTAAATCCCAGCCATTTCTTGTTGTGTTTGGACTGAATGTTGCTTTCAACAATTTTTCAGTCTGAGACATTATGATGGTCAATTATTACACCATTCCTGGGCAGGCCGCTCTTAAGCAGTACTAAGTGTAATTACTTTAGAGTACTTTCATCAGTAACTGACAACTGTCCTATTTGCATAAGCAGTAGAGAGAATAATCCCTATGAAAATTTGTGGCCTGGTCCTGAGGTTATAAAACTTTTTCATACTCAACTCAACTGAGCTTAAAATTCATCATGCTCATAAATGTCAAAATGCCAACCATTGTTGGCATTTTAGCATTTATTAGCCTGATGATTACACCATCTGAGCGTTTGAAAGCAAGAAAGTCTTTGTCTTCTGCATTTTCGTTTAAAATTATGAGCAGTTTAAATTTCATGCTCAATTGAGTTGAGTTGAGCATGAAAAAAGATTTATAACCTCGAGGACCAGATCAGAGTTTAAATTTCCAACCCTCTATTGCAATCCATAAAAGTCTGAGATTATCAATCAACTTGCTACCAACTGTAACATGCAGACAGGCAGATCCTGGCCATATTACATCAAAACCTTGCTGGTACTGTACACATGTACATGTTCATGTAAATGAGCATGAAAGTTTAATCGATTGTGGAAAATCCGAATGAACTGTGAACATTTTTGTACTCATTTGGCCCACACCGTATAGGTGAAGACAGCAAAGATACTGATTTATATCAAAACTGTGTTTTGGGTAGCCCAAAACAACATTTTGATCGCTAATATAACAGTGTTGATCAAAAATATGTGTTTTTGTGATCTAAGACCTCATTTTTGGCGATAAAAAATGCATTTTTGTTTGAAAAATATGTTCATGGTTGCTGCCTACCCAGTGTGTGGCCTAAATGAGTACAGTAAAACCTGTCTTAAGCTGCCACTCAAAACGAAGACGAAAAAGTGGTTTTCAAGACCGATTATCGCTTAATGCAGGTCAAAAGTATTGCAGAATGCTCCAAGAGAGCATTCTGCTATACTTTCGACCTTCATTAAGCTATCATTTGTCTTTCAGACATTTGTTTTGTCTATTTTTGAGTGGCCGTTTAAGACAGGCTTCACTGTTTTAATCATGGAATAAATTGATTAATTGACAAACAAATGTTGTACACTGTATATTTCAGTGTGAAGCCTAAAGAGGAGAAAAAAGAGATTATTATACCACTGATAAAGACAAACAACTGGAAAACAGCTATCACATCTGAGAAGGAGAATCAGTTGGATTCAATAGCAGTACAAGAAATCATACAAGGTTTATACTCTTGATAATTGTTCGGCTAAGTAAGATAAATAGAGACTACTAGGTTAGTCTTTTGATATCAAGTGTACCAGGCAAGGCTTCAAGAACATTGTTGAATCATGCGGCTCTGCCGAGCGATTCAGCATGCCTTCTGGTAGCCAAGCCTGGTAAACTTGATATCAAGAGACGTGAACCTGGTTTTCTATTTATCAGTTTAGTAGTTTGCCCATTGGTTCACTCTTCATCTGGCGGATTATGACATATTGATTTTGGGGTCGATTCAAAGTCATCGATGTCGTTCAAAAGCTACAATGTCATGTTGACTTGCTAAAGATAACTGCCGTGAGATTGGCAACGTTTATCGGGTTAACATGCAGCAATGCAGTTAACATGAGAGGCATCTGATAATGTACCAACCATATATGACCTGATCGGCTCACTGTGCATAGAACTTTTTCAAAATTTTATATTACCCTCATTTGAAAAGAGTGTAGATTCAGATCAGCTTGCTTTTAATGATGCCAGCTGATCAGGATCAGTTTAGAGTTACCTGCCTTTGAGCATCGTAAATTATGGTGTATCCAAACATTATGCTGGCTCTCAGGTGAGCGATCCTTGTCCATTGGGCTACTTGTTTCTAAATTTGAGTCTCCCTGGTGTTTTACAGTCTAGTGTCCAGCACTAAAATAATCTCCAGACATTGAATTTAATTTGGTAGAGATTTAAATACCATTATTGTTCAAATTGTGTCAATATTTGAAAAGCGCTGAATAAATTTGTTGTTAAAAACTGTTTTCTCTCCAGAGCCTTTGCTGTTCACACACACAAACAAAAGAACATACAAATGTAGATGAAGGCCCAGGCTAAAATTTAGGTATCTTGCCCCACTAGATAGCTGCACATGCATTTTCAGAGTTCGCACAGGCTTGAAAAGTACTTGAATTTGGAAGGTTTGCTTGAAAAGTCCTTGAATTCTACTATTTTCTGTAAGACTCAACACTGTTGATATGGACCTTAATCAGTATAAAATTGTTGTGCTATTATTTGGTGCAGCATATGCTGCACCAAATAAAAGCACAACAATTTTACACTAATTTTCTAGTACTAATTTCTCTATTATCTCAGTCTAGCATATCAGAAGTGGAATTTTAACACTTAAATCAGTATTTATCATGAACTTATAGTCCTTGAAAACTGTAGGAGAGTCTTTTAGAAGTCCTTGAAATGTGCTTGAAATTGACCTGATGTTAAAAGAATGAATTCAAGCATATGCAATGCATATCAGAATTTCAAGAAATAGCTCAAATATTTTCATGAAGAAATGTAACAGTTTTTGGCTGAGAAAAATATCCCCAAACAACCATTTTAGGTTGTTTCATTTTTTTAACTTTTTCTTTGATCACCTATATAATTAAACCAACTGTTCTCTAGTATAAACAATATATCCAGACCAAATTTCAGCTCAATCCATCAATGTTTGAATCTCCCCCTACCTGGTTGAATTTTTGACCCTACGGCTGTCTGTAGGCAGATTTCCCTACAATAAGGGTACCATTTTGAACATGTTCCACCTACAATCTTTTGTTGTAATTGTGCAATACCAATAATTTGAAGTAGTTTTGACTCATTTATGCTCATATCTTATAATAGAAACACTAAATTAATATAATGATTCACTTAATTAACATTGCCAAAAACGTGTGTTTTTCTTAAAAATTGTAAAAATAAAAGACCATTTTGGATTTTTTTCCATTTAAAGTCTCGAGAAGGCTCTTATCAGTCATCTGGTCATGGTCTCAACTGTTACAGTAATAGTTTTGAATACCTAATGATGTACCAATTTGATTTTACAGATATCATTATAACAATACTTCACCATATATTTCTAAGATATTTTTGTCTTAGTGATGTACTAATGATGGCTCATATAATACTGTATTGTTCTAAAAGGTATAAAGTGATTGGTTGAGTGATAGTGACATTCAAAGACATCAAAGAGTAATTTTTGATATTACAAGTCATCAAAATGAAAACCAAATACTCAGCATGCTCAAGGGAAGCATCCCCTTGGATCTCTCATGAGATCTTGAGAGCATCAGGTATTGAAGGATACAAATGAACTTATGTACTGTGTAGCCATAACTGCCTTCAAACCAGGAACCACAGACTCATAAAAAAGGCAGGGATTAGAAGTTGCTCAGTAAGGTACCATAGGTGTTGTAGAAGAGACTGTCTAACTACCCGTACAACTGTAGCATCAATGTCCTGGTATGTACACATCTGCTCTCATAAAATGTAACTCGAAGTCCAACCATGGTGCCTCAGCAACCAACTCTGGGTTGAAGGAACCCTGGTCCTATACTCATGGTCATATATTTTGGCGAGCATGTTCGGTGTGAGAAGTCCTGGGGTGTTACATTGAACAACATAACAAGCTTCATGATATGCAAGCAGGAGCCAAGAAATCTGGCACGGTGTAATGCACCAAGAGTCTCATTAAAAGTCTCAGGCAAATAACCTGTCCACCCAGACTCTTGATGACAAGTTCACTGTTCTCTGCATAGGTCTCTTCTGAAGTCATCTTCAGATAGGTGCTGCTGTAAGCAGTTATGCACATCTAATGAATGCTCAAGTGCCCATATCTGTCTAAGCTGTACTGGGTTAACTTTTGTGAGAAGGAACTCTTTCAAACTGCCCAGAGTCTTTCTGAATTTCATGAATATGGTATTTGTTAGGTATACGTAGCTGATGGATAGAGTTGTAAACAATGAACTAAACAAAGCACCCATTTAAGTTCCAATATCTGTCATGGTACCAGGAGCTTCAAGAATGTTGAATATGCAACTCCCCATGACAACATGCTAGCCACCTGATGCCTTTACCAAGCTCTTATTCCAAAAGTGTTGAGGAGCCATGATTCTGTCCAGTGTTATAAAGCTTTTGTGTCCTAACACATATGAATAATGATGTTCATGGGTTTGCATGTGCCTTACACTGAGGGTGGTCACCAATTTAGTTTCTTACTCGGCTGCCAGACATTGTATGTGATGTTCAATATATCACGAGCTGCTCATCAGCTTTATGGTCGTTTGCATACTTTATCTTTCCGTCCTAGTGGAGAACATTGACCTGAGGAAGTTGAATGGCCTGGAATTACACTCAAAGATGGACCAATCGTATTCTCCCATATATTAGCCTGTTGGGATGATTCTCTGAGTCTTTGATTGTATTCCTGTTTGATGACTTTTTTGTTGATGCTGAGTCCCATTCATTGTGGGTGTTTTGTGTAAGGTCCTTCTTTTGTTTTGCAGAACTTTGTGTCCTTTCTAGTTTTGTAATCACTGCGCTGCGGAAGAGAGAGTTGGTTGCTTTACATTTATTGTTTCCTTAATGTCAATGTTCTGTCATTGTTCTTTGCCTCTTCCTCACGGTACTATAAGTTGGTCTGTAGTGTGTGGTCATGGCATTTCCTGCTCACACTAACTTACTTTTTGGCATATCCAAAAAAACAGTGATGTCTCACTTAACAAGTCACTTTTTTCTCAATTTTCAGGAAAAACCCACCTCTTTAGCAATGTTAATTAAGTGAATCATTATATTAATTCAGTATTTCTATTATAAAATATGGGCATAAATGAGTCGAAACTACTTCAAATTATTGGTATTGCACAATTACAAGAAAAGATTGTAGGTGGAATATGTTCAAAATGGTACCCTTATTGTAGGAAATCTGCCTACAGACAGCCGTAGGGTCAAAAATTCAACCAGGTAGGGGGAGGTTCAAACATTGATGGATTTAGCTGAAATTTGGTCTGGATATATTGTTTATACTAGAGAACAGTTGGTTTAATTATATAGGTGATTGGAGAAAAAGTCCAAAAAATGAAACACCCTAAACCATTTTTATGCCCCGCCATGACAATGGCCTGAGCATTAAGTGTTACCGAATACCCCTGTCCATCCTTACGTACATCACACCTAACGACATCTGCTCTCTAGGTTGAATAGTTTTGATCAGAATTTTACGAAACTTGGTCACAATGTTTAGTACCATGTCTTCTTCAAGTTGGATAGTGGCCCATATCGCACAATGCCTTCAGGAGTTATGGCCCTTTGTTTATGAGAATACACCATTTGAAACAATGTCCACTCTCTAAGTTGAAAAGTTTTGATCAGAATTTTATGAAACTTGGTCACATTGTTAAGTACTGTAATGTCTTTTTCAAGTTTGATAATGGTCCATAATACACAATGCTTTCTGGAGTTATTGCTCTTTGTTCAACAAAATTCACCATATTTGATGGTGTTCGGTCTCTAAGTCCAGTAATTTTGATCACAACTTTGTGAAATTAGTTCACAATGTTTAATACCATGATTTCTTTCCTGGTTTGATAATGGTCTAAATGACGGTATGCCATCATGAGTTATTGCCCTTTTGTTGGTGAAAAAAACACAATTTCTATGATGTACTGTCTCTACATCTAGTAATATTGATCAAAACTGTATCAAACTTATTCACAATGTAAAGTACCAAAATGCCTTTCCCAAATTCTTACATAGTATATATCGCAATATTCCTTCAGGAGTTATTGCCCTTTGTTCATGAAATTTTGCTATTATTTGCAATGTTTATTCTCTAACTAAAGTAATTTCAAATGGAACTTGAGGAAACTTAGACACAATGCTGAACAGCAGAATGTCTTGCTCAAGTTGCAAAATGATCAATATCATCTTTTGGCTTCCAGAGTGATTGCCCTTTGTTGGTAAAAATGTCTTTTTTGCTTCTGTTTGTGAGAATATGTGAATTTTGCAACAACGGGGACATCCTTGTACCCTGGACACATTTCTAGTTTATGACTATGGGGATTTAACATTTCCATGTGTATTTCAGATGCGGCTAAGCAGAATGAAGACTGGGATTCATCAGGGAAAGTAGATCCCAACCTACAGATCCCACTGTTGATGCAGAACAAGATCCCAGATGGGTTTGAGACTGATGACAAGTTAGATGTTTCTCTCAGACCTGATGAGGTAGTGTTATACACAGGTTTAGATAAACAAAAATTTTCAGCATAAATTTTCTTACCCATCAAATTTAACATATGCTTTGGGTGCTCAAAAGAACTGTCTCATTGAGACGGTTCTTTTGAGTATCTACAACATATGTTTTGGTTGAGAAATAAGAAAAATAAATTTTCGTTACACACTCTTAATTAAAGTCCTGATTTTAATTGTCGCCTCTCAAAGAAGGAATAATTTTTTAGCTCATATGAGCCAAAATCTCTGTTTGTTAACTAAAAGTATATCAGTCACTCCGACATCTATCTGTTTGTCACTCTGTCAATATTGCCAAATATCTTCTCTGAAGATGGGTCAATTGAAATAAAAATTCATATGGAGACTCCTTCGGATGGGGAAATGAAAAAAAGTTTGTTCATATGGTCTTGATCACATGGCACAATGTGCATACTGATCAGAGACTCCATTGAAGTGAGGACTCTGATAAGTATGCACATTTTGTCCTACTCATTTCAGGGAAATGTGTCATGGTACATTTTTACCAATCCAAATATTGCTCGTGTCAAAATATCAATGAAATACACATCCTCTGTCCTCAGTATAATTTAAATGCCTTCGGGCAGTATTTCGGGAACAAGTATGTGTGGTGGGATTATTTTACTACTCCAAGTTTTAGCAGGTGTGGTATGTGTAAAAGTTGCTTTGGGAACAACTTTTCACTTCACTTCAAATTCAGATTTTTTCGAGTTACCAAAGTTCGTACAAAAGCGGTTGAATTCCTATAGTGCAGCATAGGGAAAAATTCAGGGCAGACTGCCACCTTCGAAGTTTTAAGGTTCTTCAAGTACATGAGTAAATTTATGTACTAGTTAACAAAGTTTGATTGTATTGTGACATGTATCTTATTTTCATGGGTGAAAGTTTTCATGATTATTCCTGAATTCATGATTTTAAGGCTGACTTTCCTTAGAATACTGAATTAGGCAGATTATAATACCGTCTCTAATTTATTTTCAGTATATCTATAAAAGACAATAGACCATTTAATCTCAATATTGTTAACATTCAGTGAGCATACAGCAAGTTTTAAAATTTGAATTTCTAAAGTTCAGGATTTTGGAAATGTTGAACTTTCACCTATGTATCTTGACATTAGCGTATCATTCCAGTCGTATTGCTGACATTGTAAAATAACTAATGTCTGAGAAATGAAGTTGTTCAATATATGTTTACAGCCTGAGGAGGCCAACTACGATGAGATTCCTATTGAGGCTTATGGTATTGCTATGTTGAAAGGTATGGGCTGGAAGCAAGGACAGGGAATAGGGAAAAACAACAAGTAAGTTTCCACCAGGGAAAAAGAAATCAAACAATAAATAAATTGTGATTTTTCTCTTCTAAAATTCTAAAACCTTTTGAAAACAGTATAGATGAAGATCAGCTATAAGCCAGCTGATTAGGATCTACACTATTTTCATCCAAATGATGAATCCATATCAATAATGACATTTAATCACTAGATTGACTGGGAACTAGAAGCTCATATGTCTTAGAATTTCATATTATAAAGTACTCCTTGTGTGCTTATATGAGCAGGTATGTGTCCTTACTAGATTGAATCAATCAGAAATGTACATCTAGGATGTTCTTTGATCATGCGGATGATAACGTGACACTGACATTATATAAAGTGATGCTGACATCACATAAACCATGTTAACACAATAACAAGTGTGATTGCAGCAAAACAAACAGTTATAAATGAAGAATATGTTTTTTTCAATAAATATATATTACATTGAAAAATACATAAACTCTATTTATTCTGCTGATTAAACTTTTGGGATAATCAGAATAATTTATTTTAATAGAGCTGAACTCACATGCTACAGAACTAATTTTCCGTACTCCAGTTCCTCCGGCTAACAAAATGGAGCTTTTGGTACATAGTTATACGCGTCTTTATATACAGCCGAGCCATGATTCGATTCTCGAATGTGACATACTTTACCGAAGGTAGATTGAATATGATATTTCAGAGCAGCACCACCAGTGGAGGCAGTGTTAAGACCTAAAGGAATGGGTCTAGGGGCAGACCGTAAACAAGCACAAAACTTGAATGATTCTAAGAAGGGAGGTAACTCCAAGAAGACTGACGAGGAGGATGGAGAGTTGAGGTTAAAGAAAGGATCTTGTTGTTTGATGGAACATGGAACACACAAGGATCTATATGGAAAGGTAGGAAATAGTTCATAGCCCTTTTAGCTATTGATTCTATTGGAAAACAAAAGGGTTTCTCGCCTTAATATTTGAAAATAAATCAATGGCTATGTTGATTTGACAATACATCAGTGTTAAGGGAGTACAGTGGCTCAGTGAAAGAGTGCTTGACTCGAGACAGAGGGGTTGCAGGTTCGAGCTCCGCCTGTGTCACTGCATTGTGTCCTTAAGCATGACACATTAATCCTTGCTTAGTACTATTTCAACCCAGGAAGATCCATCCCGACTTAACTGAAAAAGTGTTGACTGGGATGTAAATGATTAAATCAAAACAAACAAAACATCAGTGTTAACTAGACAATAAATCATGGTTTATTTGACAATAAATCAGTGTTTGTTTGACAATAAATCAAAGTTAATTTGACAATAAATCAGTGTTGATTAAACAATAAACATGGTTTATTTGACAATAAATCAGTGTCCATGATCTCAAAATTTTGAAATTTCTCCAATGATTCTGTACAGTGTTTGCACAGGCTTTAAAAGTACTTGAATATGCAGGACTGTCTTGAAAAGTCCTTGAAAATTAAATTTGCCTTGAAAGTATGTAAAAATGCTCAAAGGCCTTAAAATGTCCTTGAATTTTACCATTTACAGGAGGATTCAACAGTTTTTTGGAGATCAAAATCAGTATAAAATTGTGGTGCCTATATTTGGTGCAGCATATGCTGCACCAAATAAAGGCACCACAATTTTATACTAACTATCTTAAACTATTACCTTTAGTAATGGACTCTAGCATTTCAGAAATAGAATTTTTACCTGTAAATCAGTATTTTTCTTAAGTTTTCAGTCCTTGAAAACAGTAGAAAAGTCTTTTAGAAGTCCTTGAAAAGTTCTTTAATTTTACACAATCTTGCCTGCATGAACCCTGCTGTAACTATGCAGATTTTCTGTTCTAGATTGAGGGTCTGGATGAAGACAATGCTAGAGTTATGGTGAAACTGACAGTGAGTGGTAAACTAGTGAATGTGAGCCAGTATAACATCAAACTTGTCACAGACAGAGAATATAACAAATACTCCAAATATATCAGTAAGCGCTATTGTTTTTCTCATATGCAGCAGGGGTCAAATTTACATGGATGAAAGTTTTCAGGATTATTCCTGAATTCAGGATTTTGAGGATGACTTTCCACAGAAAGTCATCCTCAAAATGCTGAATTAGGGAGATTATATTAGCTTCTGAATTGCTTTGAGTTTGGCTAAGGACAATTGACTATTTAAACTTGAAATTGTGAATATTTAGTGGGCATACTGCAAGTTTTAAGATTGGAATTTGAAAGTTCAGGGTTTTGGAAATTTTTAACTTTCACCCATGAATTTAGCACTTGATAATTCTCTTGCTGAATGCTACAAAATGTTGTAGTTTCATCAAAGAGCAAGTATAAATAGAGGATCTTACATGAGTGCCCATGTTTTATTGAATTTATTAAATGAGTTGAGGAAAAGTTATAAAATGCGAGGCTTGTTGAGCATTTAATGCTTTTCGCAACAAGTTTAATGAGTTCAATAATACAGATTCTATTTATCACTTGAAATCAAAATGAATAAAAATGGTATTTTTGGTGTGAAAACAGCAAACTTTGAAAAAGTCATATTTAACGCAACATTATCATGGAAGCCATCACGTAACATTACTAAATGGTTTATCTATTTTATTGCTTGTGTTATATCATTCCCAGACGCGAAATCATGTGATAAATTACATTCACTTGCTGTTTTTTAGTCAATAAATGCAAATCACTCTCTCAGTCAACCAAATCATACAACAAAGCATCAACTGCATGACAAACAGTGTAGATTTAGATTCTAAAGACAAAATAGTTCTTTGCCACAAAATCTTTTCAATACAGGTTTTGTAATTTCATTCGTCCAATTTTCTAATTTGCAATATAACCTAACAAAAAAAAGTCAGAGTTCATTATCAGTGAAAATACAAGTTGACCAACACCTTTAGAAAGTGAGAAAAATAATCATAGATTTTATACATTTTCTACTAATCTAAACTCAAGCCTCCAGATAAGAAGATTATATTTCCTATATCTCAACCAATACATATGTTGTGGGTACTCAAAAGAACCGTCTCGAAGAGACGGTTCTTTTGGTTACCAATAACATATGTTTAAACTGACAGGTAAGAAGATAATTACAATTTTACGCTCAGAAATTAGGCTTAACTCGGCCTATGTCTGACAACTTAAATGTTGATTATTATGTGCTTTGAAGAATAGGTAACGATGAATTCTTGATCATCTGTCTTATCTGGCTGTGCTACTATGGGTTAAATGTTCACAATTTTATAACATGTACCATATATAAACCCAATGAAACATATCATGCCAGACTAAAATCATTTTTAGGAGATCAGCCATGTCACACCATTTTTTCAGGATTTTCCTTATGAGCAGTCTGATCTGGGTCAACACTGAATGTCACTGATTGCCATTCTATCACAATATTTCCGACACCACCGGTGATAAGGTTGATAAATTGACTTTACTGAAATTTTGAAGTGCAGTATAAATTTACAGCATAGCATATAATTGACCACGACATGAGATTTCCAACAAGGTGGTATGTGCACTTCAAATCAAAGTTGCTAGAGATCGGGAAAATATTTTTCATTTTGAACTGTGTGTAAATAATGTATAATGATCACTTTATTTGGCTGTGCACAATTTATTAAGTTTGTTCCTTTCTTATTATATCCAATGGAGGTTAAAAGGCTGAAGTGGGCAATGTTATGGGGCCTTCACCATATATTATTAAAGGCCAGTGAGGGCTTAGCTAAGTTCTTTGTGCATTATCTGTTTTTGGGGACAAGTGAAACTTTCTTCGCTCTGGTATCTGATGGCAATTTACTTGTTCCTGGGCATGTATCAACTTTTGCTATTTCCACACCCCTGCTTTATCCAACCAGACATTGCATTTTATTTAAGAAATATATTTGTTTGTTTTTTTATGTCCATGGAATCATGAATACTTCGGGTCTCTTGCAAAGAGACCCCAAGTTTCATGATTCCATGAACAGACAAAGTATTCATGATTCCATATTCATGATTCCATGAACAGACCAAAAATTGGAATTACGGTAAATGTTCTAAAATTTCGAACACTAAAAAATAATTATTTTTTCTGATGTTCGTAATTTTAGAAATTACGTTTCAGAAAAAGTGCTAGTGTTCGTAATTCTAGAATGTGGTATGTATCATGAGCAAAAACGGTATATATGCATGTAAAAATGTGGTAGAAACGTGTTGAAAACACGGCATTATGATTCTGCCC
This sequence comes from Loripinus fragilis, assembly GCA_964019695.1. Lineage (NCBI taxonomy): Eukaryota > Metazoa > Mollusca > Bivalvia > Lucinida > Lucinidae > Loripinus > Loripinus fragilis. Next base: position 7,434,917 of record OZ026520.1, read on the forward strand.
TATCTTCTCTCATTTTTCTTTTCAACCGCCGCTAAATTCTTGCAGACTGAGTCAGTAAAATGTCCAGCGCGTGCGGTTATTGCCAAGTTGAGAGCCAGGCACATGCATGTTATGTCACTCAATTTACTTACAAGTCGTAAAAGTCCACTTATTTAACCTCCGACTACCGATGAATCGCTACACTTTCATTCTTCCTTCAGAAAACCAAAACGATTTTCGCTTGCTCTCCATCTGCACAAATGCCGTTTATAATGTAATACTGTCACTCAATAGACAAGGACATCTCGTCAATCCAAATTTTTTGCAAAGATATACACAAATCTTTGAAATACGTAGACGAGTTCTCTGAGTTAAAAAAAATGACGAAATTCATAAAGAACATGCATCTCTTTCTCTCTCTCATAGAAAGTACGCAGTGTCGTACGATAAAATGGGTTTTCAGTATATCTCAATAAGTATAGATATAGTCCGGTCCCATGCGCGGATCCAGAGAAGGGGAAGGGGGTCCTGACTCCCCCCCCCCACACACACACACACCTGAAAAAAAAGAATTTCTTAGCAATACTGGACCGGGTCCCCTGATATTCTCAAAACTACCAAGCCAGCATTCAACGTTAGGCTATCATCAGCACGCCAGCAAAACGCCATTTAAAGGCCTTTCGCTGGCGGGCCGATGATGGCCCACTTTTAGTGATATTTGGATCCTCTGTTCCTTAAAAAAAACGTTGTCAGAGTTCGGATCCAGATCAGATCCGAATGGAATTCTCGTCAATTAAAACATTTGGGCATGCGATAGAAAGCATGCAAAGCATCAATACTGTCGAATATCCGACTTTGTCGTGCAAAAGCTGATGCGCACGAGAAGCATCTCCAAGTATTATTTTCAGCACCGATACATGATATTTTTCGAGATTAAAAAGCGCTAGTCTCTCTCTCTCTCTCTCTCTCTCTCTCTCTCTCTCTCTCTCTCTCTCTCTCTCTCTCTCTCTCTCTCCCTCCCTCCCTCCCTCCCTCCCTCCCTCCCTCCCTCCCTCCCTCCCTCCCTCCCTCCCTCTCTCTCTCTCTCCTCTCTCTCTCTCTCTCTCTCTCTCTCTCTCTCTCTCTCTCTCTCTCTCTCTCTCCCACCTGCTTTCAAAGTTTGCAAATAGTTTGGATCCAGGAGATCTCCAACGTCTTGCCAAACAAAATCAGGGGCAAACAGGCATACCAAGAATTAATAATGTAAGTGAACGTCCCACTTTGCGTCCGATGCCTCGAAAGAATATAATTGAGCCATGACATGAGATTTCCAACAATGTGGTATGTGGGACCAGCAAAGCCTCAGATCAGCCTTCGCAAATGCACAGTCTAATCAGAGCCTTTGCTAGTCGCTTGAATATTCTATGAGTGTTAAGCTACTGACTGAACATCGATTGGAGTTTGTAAGCTTAAAAGGAGGCTGCACAGTCTCGTCTGAGTCTACACTCGTCAAAATGCCACATTGTGTCGCGGCTCAATTAATGATATATTGGCTTCGAGAAGATGCGTACGATCCGCTGGGTACATTCATATCTCAAAGAAAAGGAAAAATTCAGACAAGTACCACAAATCTAGGTTTTTATGCATGCAGTGCGCCGTTTCATGCTCGAGTTCATTGAAGTTATTTTTTTTATTTCATGCAAACCCATGAAAAGGAGACACAGCTAGGCAATTATGTTTTGTGTGCTAAGTCCGCTTTCGTGCGCCAGAGCCACCTCGTGCTACCCGGGTCTTAAAACAACAACAACACGTGGTCTGATAGTCGGGTTCTTTGATCTCAAACATGTCCGTGAACCATTACCCTGTCCCTTTGTCTGCTGCTGATACTAATAGCAGTGCAGGACCCAGGGTGGGACCTAGGAGGCACCCCCCCCCCCCCCCCCAAAGAGGCTAGACAAACTAATTTAGCAGACAGTTTGGGCCCAGGACTTGCCCGACAAAATGTTTAATGTTTTTTGCTCTAGAAACAAAGGTGCTGATAAGACTACGCGGTGCACAGGCTGATCTTCGCATGTAACAAAGTCGGGGTACATACTTCTACAGGCGTGTGGTAAATCAAGCGAATTCCGAGATGTCCCGATCATCTCAATGGCTTTACTGATTTTAAATTCACAGCCACGGCATGCACCTTCACTGTGTATGTGGGCAGTTTAGGCACTGGCGATTTTCCATGGATGCGCAGGCTCGTCTGAGCCTTCGCTGCTTGCATATGCGATAGGTACCATAATCTCGTGAACTGGCTTATATTATGAAATTAAATATGTAAATATTAAATTCATCAAGATGCAGAATCGTGCTACAATCAATTTATTTCTTGGTACATGTATGTGCGTACACTATCGTAGGACCTTCCATGTGCAGTTTCATGAGGACAAACAGACACATCCGATCTGCTCAACAGTTTGTTAAAATGTTCCATTTTGAGGAATTTGGTGTTTTTGATTGATAGGAATAGCCATTATTACATGTACTAAGAAAACCGCCGACAAGTATTTTGAAGACAACGTACATAGATGTCTAGAATTTTTATTAGGCTTAGAGTCTTCATCCACTATAAACTTTGTTAGTGAGCGAGACCTTGACGAGATTGTGCAAACACACATGCTCTGATCACATCTGTCATAAGTTCCAGCAGGGTCTTTACCAGCTCATATGGGGCTCCACGCAAGTTGATTTCATGCTCGGGTCCGAGCTGTGTTCAAGAAAAGAGCACAGAAGTGCCCTCCGTGTCGCACGCGGCTTGGACATACTGCCGAACTAGGAAATCCTTTAAAATGCTTAAAAGGGAGGGGAGGGTAGATATGTCAGTTTCACACATATTTAAGCCTTAAGTTAACGGTAATTTACCGTGAATAAAAATGAGATGATGACCACGTGTGAGTTCTTGCAGGCATGTCGGTAAAAATATTAAATATACGGTGGCTTTATTTTCCGCACTGTATGTCTCGGTGAGAAAAAAAAAATGCTTCTTGCAAGATTTTCTCTGCATTTTGCACGAAACCGAATGACCTTGAATAATGTATAACGTCGCGCGCTGGCATGCGAAATAGAACGTCACGTGCCAGATTACCAATCTAAGTAGAATGGAACCTTCCAAAAGTCGCTGCCGCTCACGTGCTGTACGGTAGAAGTATACCGAACACAGATGGGGCACAAACAGATAAACAGACATCGGTTTTCAGCTGAAAATAACGTGTGTTCGTAATTTTAGAAATTCATTTTTCCGAAAAAGGGCATTGTTCAATTTTTTAGGATGTTTTGAAAATTATTTTTGGCGATAATTTTAGGTGTTCATAATTTTAGAGTGTTCGAAATTTTAGAACATTTACCGTATTGCTTATTATAAATATCTAGACTATAGAAATTAGTTATAATTTAGGATACAAAACAGTTTTGGATTTAACATGTAATTGTTTTGTTGGAGTGAAAAATGGAAAAGCGGAACAGCCGGTGTGAACACAGACAGTCAATAGAGCAAACAAAAGGCTTGTTTTGCATGTGCGACTCAGATGTGGCAACACCAGTGTCACTTTTGGTAAATGAATTTGATGTTCGAAGCCTATTGCACAGGCAAGTGAGCTTGGCAGCTGTCAATCAAATTTTGCTTTCATGAGGCTATGAACAGTTGCAAAAATCTAAAGATTCATTAAAGGCTTGCTTTGAAAATGTAAATATTAGTTACTGCAATAAAACTAGCATATTAAAGGTTGACATGGTTTACCTGCAGATAAAGGTGCAGCCGACAGATATAAAAATAAAGAACAAAAAGAGAAGGATAGACAGAAGAAAGACAGATATGAAGAAGAAGAAAGAAGACACAGAACGGAGGAAGACAGATTATCAGATCATGATGATAAATATGCAGACAGGAGAAAGGACAGAAACAGGGATGAAAACAGAGAAAAACCTAAAAAGAGAAAACATGAAAGGTTCGTTGGTTTACCCATTCATTTAAAGTACTCTTAACCCATAGATCCAGATAAGGAAATTCTAATTGCGTAAAATTCTTGTTATTTTGTTTCTCATAAAATGAAGATATGTTTTGGGTGCTCAAAAGAACCGTCTCATTGAGACGGTTCTTTTGAGTACCCACAATATATGTTTCGGATGAGAAATGAAGAAAATAATTTTCTAATATGCACTCTTATCGGGAGGCCTGTTAACCGCTTATTTCAGAAGGGTCCATTTACATTTTCGGGGTGTCTACTGTCTAGTGCATATAATTATAGTCCATAGAAAATCTGTACAGTAAAACCTTGAAAATTCGAACTTCGATTTCTTTTAATATTCGCAAATTCAAAACAAATTTGGGAAAGACTGGATTCAGAGAATAGGACTAAGGTCCAATTCATGATCTGTTTTAAAAGCTCTGTCTATAATAACATATAATATATTTTGGGTGCATAAAAGAAACATCTCAAAGAATCATTTTTTTTATTCGCCCAAAACTTTTCTGTGATAGAATTAACTGATAATAATCATTTTTGGGGGTTATATCTTTTTATGTCTTCCTCCCTATAATTCGAACTACTGATAATTGGAAATAAAGTTTCTAGTCCCGAGGACTTCGAATTTATTTGATTGATATGATTGTATTTCATTGAATATATGATATAGGAGATTTGATTCTGAAAATTACAAATGCCAGCAGATAGCAGGTTTAGCCTGTGTTATCTCACTGAATAATTTGGCTGTTTTTTTTCACAAACATTGTCTCTCTGTTTTGTCCCACTGAGCGTCTTGGTTTATGTCTCATCCATCCATCATATCACTTCATTGCATTTGGTTTGATTTCATTAATCCATTTTCTTGCTGTGTTATGGCATTTGGCTTGCGTTTCATACATAAATAAATGTTCTATGTTGTTATCTCACTGGACCATTGGATCTATCGTGAGTGTGAGTGTAGTATAGAAAAATCTGTCCCAAGGATCAACGTTTGGCATCAAGAGGCTTGCCGAGTGATGACAAACGGTTATCCTGGGGGACGGATTTTTCTATCCTACCCTCACACGTATAATAGATTCTTTTTCTTGCTCACCACTGTTTTTATTTAAAAATAAGCTTCCAGAGGTCCCTAAATACGCAAAGATACAATTTCACATGATGACGTCACTTTAACATAACAATGACGTCACTTGACGACAATGTGTGTGAGTTCCAATACAACCAATGTATGTAGCCCTCACGTGACAGCCTGAGTAGGATAGCATGGGTTAGACAAGATTTTCTAACCCAGGGTAAAATCTCAAATATCCGTATCTGGTGTGCAAGAATGTGTCTTATCCATATGTTCCATAGGTGATCCTCTACAAAAATAGCAAAAACAAATTTGATCTGCCAAAAAACTAAATAACAAAAGTGCAAAATTAACCAGTATGTAGAGAGTTTTTAAATACATTATCCCATTGTAAACTGGTGACTCTTAAATGGGTACTTTGGCAAACATCGAAGACTCAGATGAAATGTTGCATAACACAGCACTTCACCAGGGTCTACACTTAGACAAAAAGGATCTTCAGAGAATGATATAATTAATAACCTGAGACCATGAACCATCTTGATTTTAATGTCAAACCAGAAGGAAGGATCCAGTTTTACAGTAAAACCTGTCTTAAGCGGCCACTCAAAAATTTTCAAAACAAAGTTCTTAAAGGCGTAATGGTAGCTTGATGAAGGTGGAAAGTATTGCAGAATGCTCCAAGAGAGCATTCTGCAATACTTTTGACCTGCATTAAGCCATAATTGGTCTCTAAAACCAATTTTTGGTCTTATTTTTGAGTGGCTGCTTAAGACAGGTTTTACTGTACATAATTATCAGTTTTAAAACTCTTTGCCTACTGAGTAATTTTTCATGCTTTTTGTCATCTGCTGATTTATTTTCAAAATCAATTTTTTTGAAAAATCCTTTCAGAAATACCACCAGAGTCTCAAACAGATTTTGCACGAGCTGATTAGTGTCCAAACAAACAGTGTTTGCAAAGATTTTCAGCAGATGGCACTACAGTAAAACCTGTCTGAAGCGGCCACTCAAAAAGAAGAAAAAAATTGGTTTTCAAGATTGAGTATCGCTTAATGCAGGTCAAAAGTATTGCAGAATGCTCCGAGGGGAGCATTCTGCAATACTTTCGACCTTCATTAAGCTACCATTTGTCATTAAGATCTTTGTTTTGTCTATTTTTGAATGGCTGCTTAAGACAGGTTTTACTGTAGTTTTTATTGCCTTAGAAATGTTGACAGTGTTTTCTGTCTCTCTTTGAGGAACTTGTTCCCCACAACATTAAAGCCTTGATTCCACCAGTCAGAGATGTTTGTGTATGTTTTCTGGTAACCTTCGGGATTATGTAACCTTCTACAGAGCTCGCAATAGGCACGCTGGGAGCTGTCTCTCAAATACTCAGCAGTGTAGTTCTCTTTCCTTTGTAGGTAACTGATATATTTGGCTTTGTTGTGCATCAAGGCATTCAAATATTTTGCAAGATCTCTCGGACTCTCAAAATCATTTGCATTTATATAGGTCCCTTTTGGGGCTATATTGGAATAATTTCCTGCCCCTAATACGACGAGAACTATGTCAGAGTTGAACCAGTCAAAGAACTTTTCGGTTATATAATCTTGATAGCAGGTATTTTCAATTGCAATCCGAAACATGTATTTCTTGGTAAGCTCTGTAATACATTTGGAAGCTCCTTTCCCGTGTCTTGGACATATATCTTTCCCACAGGCACCATAGATATCAACTGGAATATACTTTCTAAGTTCTTCTACGAATAGTTCACGTTTTGATCGTGTTTCACAGTGACTTACAAACCAGCTAACTCCTTTAACCTTATCTTTAAAAATCTCAGAATAGTTCTTTATGGGTTTTTTCCCCTTCTTAACCATTACTCTGCCATAGGGATAAAAGATGTCTGAATCTTGTCGAAAAGTCATGGTCCAGTTAAAAGCATCATTAAATGTGTCTACAGAATCCAAACCATGTGCTTCTCTTTCAACGGCCACTAACACTTGATTGCTGTTTCTCTTTGGTGGTTTATGTAAATATCTTAGTTTGGCAAGCTGCATAAGTATAGCATCACCATTCAAAGGACCATAAACTTTGTCTGTAGCATTATCTGGAACAGTGAAATACTTTAAAACACAAGGGCATGTACATTTCTGGAAGTTCACCTCTTTTGCCTTTATCCTTACACCATGATCTTGATTGTAGATGTCAAACCATAATATTACCTTTGGTAATGAGCTGGAACACCTGTCTTCTGCTGGACTTTCCAGGGTTTCATCATTTCCACCTGTTAAGAAGATTAAACCTTTTCATACTGATTGATTATCCCATACGAAAATGGGAGCGCAACGGCTCAGTGGTATTGTGCTTGACTTGAGACCAAGGGACGGCGGGTTCGAGCCTCACCAGCGTCACTGCCTTGTGTCCTTAAGCAAGAACATTATTCCTAGCTCAGTACTGAATTAACCAAGGAAGACCCGTCCCTTTAAAACTGACAGATTGTTGATGGGACGTAAAGAATCAAGTCAAACAATCATACAATAAGTATGGAATTGTCCATTTTGTGTTTTAAGGGATTGCTGATCAAAAATATAAAATTATAGGGGCCGCGACGTGAGAAAACCTGTCTTCGGTGGATTGCGAACAAGAAAGGCTCAGACCAGCCTGCACATCCGCCCAGTCTCATCAACACCTTTGTTATTCGCTTATTAGAACGTACCATATTTAGACTTACTACAAGCGAAATTTCAATTTTCTAGCTAGTCTCTGTAACTGAGCAGGCTGATTTGAATCTCACCTTTTTGGAGCCCCCGAAGACAGGTTTTCTCGCGACGAGGCCCATGTATTTCTGTCCTGAAGGTTATTTTTACCTTAGCAAACAGTGCAGACCCTGATGAAATGCTGCCAAATGCGCCATTTCACCTGGGTCTTTGCTGTTTGCCAAAGGTTAACAGAATTTATGGTGTTATTTGATTTGATTGATCCATGAAACAAAACACTAGTAAAATTGCCAGCCTGATATGATAGTCTTCATTTGGCGTACATGTGACTGTGTTGATTTTGTCATGAGTCTGCTCAATGTGGTTGACACTCATTTTATGTGTCTCAGTGAGGCCATTCTAAGACGTACCAACAACATGTTATATAGTGGCAAAATAAGAAATATGGTAAAGTATTATACCTTTAAAAGTTTAAGGAAACCTAAACAGTTAAAGCACCAAGAAAAAAAATGCATCTGAAAATGTCGTCTGCTGAAGTCTGCTGCAAATAATTGCCTAACATTACTGACAAATTAAGTGTAGAAGCAAACAGCGTGGATCCAGAACAGACTGCTCCTGTAGGAGCAGTCTGATCTGGGTCCACACTGTTTGCCATAGAAGCTTCTTAATCATTTCAGCAGACGAGAAAAGTAGACGACTTTTGTTGCGATGGAGCATTAAGGGTTTACGTTCTCCTGAAATCATACCCTAAAGTTTTGATTGATACTAGTATATCTTCAGTGCACCAAAAAAAACTGAATGACAGTTGGTTGGACATTGCCATTTTGTTGATTGCGTTTTTTTGGTTTTCCCAATATCTTGGCAACTGCTGGTCCAATTCTTAAAATATTTAACACATTAAATCCACCTCAATGAAACAAAAGGTTTCAATTATTCCCCTCCACAATCAAGGTCAATGGTCACATGAACAGAACATGTGTTCGCTTCATAACTGGACCACTGGTCAGATTCTAAAATTATTTGGTACACATGTCTACTGGAAGGACACAATATGCAGATCAAAGATCTCAACCCTCCCATTCCAAGGTCAAGGTCTTATCGAAAGGCCAAAACTCACACGAACAGAATTTGTATCCACACAATAGCACCTCACCCCCTGGTCTGATTTTGTTTGATTTGATTCTTTACATCCCAGTCTACACTTTTTCAGTTATATCAGAACAGGTCTTCCTGGATTGAACCAGTACTAAGCAAGGATAAATGTGTCTTGCTCAAGAACACAACACAGTGATACTGGGGAGGCTCAAACCCGCGGCCCCTTGGTATCGAGTCAAGTACTCTACCACTGAGACACTACTCCCTACCCCAGTGGTCTGATTCTTAAGATATTTCACACATGTCCACCTCCAAAAGACAATGTGCAGAGCATAAATCTCAGACTTCAAGGTCATATACAGTAAAATCTGTGTAAAACGACTACTCTAAAAAAGACCGAAAATTGGTTTTCAATACCAATTATCGTTTAATGCAGGTCAAATGCTCCAATACCTTTGACCTTCATTAAGCTACCATTTATCATTTAGATCTTTGTTTTGTCTATTTTTGAGTGACTGTTTTACACAGGTTTTACTGTAAAGCAGGAGGTCATTTGCAGTGCTATGAATACAGAGGGGCTTAAGTGAGCAGGTGTTATGATTTTGTACACTCGGCAATGGCATAGCCAGAATGCTGAAAGTTATGCACATCAAAGGGAGACTACTGGAACAAGCAGTGATTCTCATCAATTGCATCTCTTTTCAATTTAGAAACTTCTCTTAAAGGGAGCAAATTCTTTCCTTAAAGAACAGTTCCTTTAGGTATGGAAAATAATTTTTATTTTTACCACATTAGGTGACCTCCCTTGAATATAACTATTTTTATTACGCACATGCCTAATGGGAGCTACACCAATGCTCGGTACTATTTGGCTTAATAGAATGATTTGTCAAGGGAGAATGCAGCTACCATTAACTCTTTGCATACTTGGTAATTTGGCATGTTTTAGCTCATCTGAGCCATAGGCTCAAGTTGAGCTTTTGTGACCGGTCTTCGTCCAGCGTGCGTTGTCAGTCGTGCTTAGACTTTTTCTTTAAACGACATCTTTTCCTAATCCACTAGCTCATAGCATAAATGTTCCTCCTAAGGCCCTTTACTTAAATTGCCTAAATGGACCTGATCCACCAAACAAGATTGCTGCCAGAGCTTTATAATCCTCTTAGTGCCCTCTAACAAAGTGCAAAAATGGATCCGCTCCCTCAAACAAGATGGCCACCAGAGCTGTAGATAAGAAATATCTTTAAATGGCATCTCCTTCTGAATCACTGGTCCAAATTCAAAAAATAATTTCACAGAAATGCTCCTCTTAGTGCCCTCTAACAAAAGTGCAAAAATGGCTCCGCTCCCCCCAAACAAAATGGCCACCAGAGCTGTAGATAAGAAATATCTTTAAATGGCATCTCCTTCTGAATCACTGGTCCAAATTCAAAATAATTTCACAGAAATGTTCCTCTTAGTGCCCTCTAACAAAAAGTGCAAAAATGGCTCCGCACCCCCCAAACAAAATGGCCACCAGAGCTGTAGATAAGCAATATCTTTAAATGGCAATTCCTCCTGAATCACTGGTCCAAATTCAAAATAATTTCACAGAAATGTTTCTAATAAGCTTTCGGACAAAATTGCTCAACCGGTTCTGCTCTACAAAACTGCCAACAAAGCTAAAAATAGACCTCTTTACAAAACATCTGATCCATTGGTCCAGATTTAAAATAATTATTCAAAAATATTTATCAATCAAATCTATGGTTCTCCATGTTCGTTATATTGCTCAAATGATTCCACTTTACTTAACAAAAGTGCCTCCAGGGCTAAGCATTCAGGTGAGCATTCCAGGGCCACCATGGCCCTCTTTTTTTGTTATCTGCTTATTATTTTCAAAATCACCTTTTTAAAAAAATTATTTCATGAATATCATCAGACTGTCAAACAATTTGGATCCTGATCAATCTGACCTTCTGTTAAGGCCTGGATACAAACTGTTTGCAAAGGCTATTAACAATGATTCCATGAACAGAACAAAATTGAGTTTATTTCTTAAACAGACCTCGAAATATCATAAAATAGGCACTAGCCCTGAATTACAAAAAATATTGGAATGTATGGGATAAAATTAATTTTCATTGGAAAACCTCTAAATTTTCACTTGCCCTGCAGTCTGAGGCACTCGTAAATATGAGGGTCTGGATGGGGTATAATGATTAGTGAATAATGACCCTTTTTTATAATGAATAGTGAATATTGAGCCAAAAAAATAATGAATAGTGAAAAATGAGGGTCTAAAAGTTAATGAATAATCCTATTTTTTTAATGAATTGTAGAAAAAATTATATGAATAGTGAATAATCAGATTTCTTTGCCTTCTTTCTTACTTTTAATGAATAATTGGTCTTATTTTAATGAATAACCCAAAATTTTAATGAGATGAATAATGGGCTAAATTTTTAATGAATAGTGAATACCAGACCCCCCCCCCCCCCCCCCCCCCCCATCCAGACCCTCAAATATGGGCAGATGAGTGGATTTTTCAAGCCTTGTTAAATACCTGCACCTGTCCAAGGTGTGATGACAGTTCCATACAATGGGTCATCTTTACTGGTCTCTGGTAGAATGTTCGTTCTTGCTTTCTGGGACATTTTCTTAGGCACCATGAACAAAGTATCCCAGATACCAACATGATCCGTCAGAAGTACTAGTGTAATGATCAGTAAGAGATAAACTACATAAGTTTTCCTCCAGCTCAGTCTCTTCATCTGAAATACATTAACCCTTTGTATACTAATGGATTCTTCCTTCTGGTTTGATAGATAAGCTTGGGATAGTCCATCACTGTGGTCATACTACTACAGCAATTTGGGGTTCGTCACCCACTTTTGTTTTATAGTAAAAATACATGTACCTTCAAATAAAGGCTGACAAAAATGAGAACTTTTGAATATGTTTGCTTCAAGATTGCATCATCTAGTTAACAACCTCTGTCTTGTTTTGCCAAAACGGAGATAAATTCAGATTTAACAGTTATACTAAAAAATTGTCAATTACGGTTTAGTCATAATTATACGGTTTTGACATTGATTAATTATCCTTGATGACAAAACTGTAATTAGTTATTTCATGCTTAGACATCAAACGTTAAATTTTTCATACAACTTTAAAACTAAAAGATACAATGTGAATTTGATGACTAAAAATCAATCAGAATCCAAGCATTTTGTGGCGTTTATCTGTAATTAAATGAAGAAATTGAACATGATGAGAAAGTTACCATTACACCGGAATAAGTGACGAAACCTAAATTGCCATAGTGGTAAGACCACAGTGGTCCATTGTACATATCTAGGGGTGTCAGGTTATAATTTAAAAAAAATATTGTATTCTTTTGTTTGAAGATTGTTTTTACCTTTACAAACAGTGTAGACCCTGATGAAACGCTGCATTTCATCTTTGTCTGCGCTGTTTGCAAAAGTACTTGTTGAGGGGTTTCCCGAATACAAAGGGTTAAGAATTAACTCTTATCATTCTGAATGGATTTTCCTAAACATATTGATACAATAAGTATGGTATAGTCAATTTTGTGTTTTAAGGGGTCACAGGTTGAGATTTCTAAATAACGATGTAATTATCTCCCTTAAGATTGTTTTTATCTTAGCGAACAGTGCAGACCTGGATGAAATTCCGCCTAAGGCAGTATTTCATCTGGGTCTTCATCACTGTTTTGTCAAAGTACCTGTTTACTGGTATCCAGAATGAAAGGGGTTCTATTTGCATACTGGGTAATTTTTCATGCTTTTTTGTCGTCTACTGACTTTTTTTCAAAATTAACTTTTTAAAAAAAATTCAGAAACACTATCATAGTGTCAAACAGTTTGGATCCAGATCAGGACCCACATTCTGTCGGTCGTGATCTGGGTCCAAACAGTTTGCAAAAGATATCAACAGACAATAAAAGTTAGCAAGGAAAGAGTAAAAATTAGAAGTTTAAATTTTGGTCTTCAACTACATCCAAACTTTATGTTAGCAAGCGGCGAAGGCTTTTGAAGCTGTGCATTTTCACTTAGAGCTAAAAAGAGTTGGCTTACCAAAATTTTCTGTCAAGATTAAATAAAAATTCTGATATATGTTAACGAAGCATACCCTGGGCGAGATGGTTCTTTTCAGTACCAACAACATATCTTATGATAGGAACTAATTAACCCTTTGTTTACTCATGGATTTTACCATCTGGTTTGATATGGTCCATTTTCACAGGTTATATTTTCCAGATAATATTTTATTTCTTTCTCTGAAGAGCAAACAGTGCAGACTCTGCAATGTGTGGCATATCATCTGGTTCTTATTAGTACCCATTTAGGGCTCTGTTTGCCAAAATGCACATTTACGGGTCTACACAACATGTTAAAGCAATTCACAAAAACAAACTAGGAGCACAGTGGCTCAGTGGTAGAGTGCTTGACTCGAGACAGAGGGGCTGCAGGTTCGAGCCTCACCGGTGTTGTGTCCTTGAGCAAGACAAATTTATCCTTGCTTAGTACTGGTTCAACCCAGGAAGACCCGTCCCGACATTGCTGAAAAATTGTTGACTGGTGCGTTAAGAATCAAATCAAATAAACAAGAAAAACAAATTCTTAATACTTACCCCTTAAAGAGACTTAGTCTGCAACTATGAACATTTTTTTATTTTTTTTTATTTTCTTTTTAAATCATTTGTAAAAGTAGAACTAAGTTATGTTTTCACAATAAATCTGTTCACTATAGCTGAAAACTGTACGGAAAAGTGAATTATCTTATAAAACATGTGTGTTTTTCTCTTGTTGGTAATTATTTGCGTCCCTCCAATAATTATAGACAGTTAATTTTAGCTTAAATGCTGTTGTATTGATACTGATAATTTGTTAAGATTTACGAAATTGGTAAAATGTGTACCTGAATTTTAGTTTTTTTACTGTGTTCTTGAAAAATAGAAACATTTAGTTCTAATATTAAAATATCAAAAGTTACAGACTATGCAGCTCTAACCTGGCTCTGACTTAAAGCAATATACTGTCGTGCCAACCAAGAGTGACAGTGACGTGATATTTTGCTTGCAATTGTTAAGTTAAAGATTAACTTGTACACTTAACTTGAGCTAACGCGAATCGATAGGTCACTTGTGTATTAATCCTATCCTATAGATCCAAATGTTATTTCTCTTATGTCCCTATGTCCAGAATAATATTTCACTAAATAGAATTCCTAAATAAGTTTCCAATTATTGTTCTGTATATAAATCCAATATGAAAACACTAGTTCCAAAAATATTCATAAAGTCATCCCAACATGCAAACGTGTTGAAACAGATGACTGAGTCATAGACCTACTGTTTGCACTATGAAGTTCTAGACTAGACTGAAGATGTAATATTTTATTATTGAACTTTTTGGTTACTGTAAAGTCAGCTCCTCATGAATTGATATATAGGACTGGTCTACTTTAGACATGGGTAAAAGCTGAAAATGAGGCGTGGTTTTATTCCAAAGAAACTGTATCATCTTGCGCCATAACCTCAGTATAGGCCCAAAACACATTATTTAGTTCTTAAAACACCAGCAAAATAACTGCATCTGAAAATGTCTATTTAACATAAGCATAGAGGCAATCATTATGGACCCAGATCAGACTGCTCCTAAGGAGCAGTCTGATCTGGAGCCACACTGTTTGTCTATGAGCCTTCAAATATTTTAGTGGACGACAAAAAACATACATTCTGTGATTATGAGCTTTAAGGGTTAATAAATGTGAGTTCAGTGTGTATACGGTTAGGATTTTCATGAAATGCATGCATTTTTGCGCGGCCCAAACAATTATTAATTCAAAAGAGCCTTATTTCCCTTGTTTAGCAGATGAAATAGTGGAACCACGCCCAGATATGAATATTTAAGTTGCAGCCTTTAGTAAGCGAAAAGTCTATTAATACCTCAGCCTAAATATGAGTTTGAATCCAAAAGTGTCAAATACCTTGAGAAAGTTGTAAATGTCAATTTCCTTTTGAGAAGAATAGTTTTAAAGATGAGCAACAAGAAGTAAATGCACCAAGTTTCATTATCTATCAAATCAATCTTTGAATAATAATAATTAAGATGACCATAAGCACTGTATGTTACTTCCTTTGATCTACTGATGCAAATCAATGTGCCTGTTAGCAATTACAGTGCAATGAAAGAAATTTAGAAGGATGACTTTGTAAGCAAATTTTTGAAAAGTTGAAATTATTTATGGAATAAAATATGCTTTGCATTTGAAATAAAGTATACAAAATATTATGAACAATGAATGTATTTGAAATTATGAGACATATACATATTCACTATTATTTGTTATGCATTTTCATATTTACATGTTTATTATTATTTTTATTTTATTATTTTTTATTATTTTATTTTATGAGATAAAATTGTCACTTGGTGACACATCCAAATATGTTTTCTTTTGATATCATCTGCTGCATGTAAATGCTTACACCAAAAACTGATTACAGACAAACAGTGTGGACCCAGATCAGACTGCTCATAATGGAGCAGTCTGATCTGGGTCCTCACTGTTTGCTACAAAGACACTTTAAAAAAGGATCAATAGAGGAGACGCAGCAGATGACAATTTTTCACGAT
Source organism: Loripinus fragilis (assembly GCA_964019695.1). Taxonomy (NCBI): domain Eukaryota; kingdom Metazoa; phylum Mollusca; class Bivalvia; order Lucinida; family Lucinidae; genus Loripinus; species Loripinus fragilis. The sequence continues at coordinate 7,450,395 of OZ026520.1, forward strand.
CAGCAGCTAAAGAGAAAGTAGGTACTTACAGCTATCCTGATTCAAGCTAAATCTGAGAGTCAACTAGATGTTATCATATACAACTTTTAACCCTTAAAGCGCCAATCACGACTGGAGTAGACGACAAATTTTGCGACATCTTCCTTATTTTTCAAAAAAAAATAAGGAATGATATTTCATGAGAATTGTCTGCCAGCAGACGATTCTCATGAAATATCATGCCTTATTTACTATTTTTGACAAAGCGGCTAAATTTGAAAATTTTGTCTGCTGCAAATTATAGGTGGTGCTTTATGGATTAAAAGAAAAAGTTAACCACCTTATTTTAAAGCACAAACTTGTAAAAAGTCTTAGATCTGTACTTTTTGCATGCTTTTTTGTCGTCTGCTGATTTTTTCAAAATCAACATTTTTGAAATATTCTTTCTGGAATACTATCAGAATGTCAAAACAGTTTGGATCCAGATCAGGTCTGACGTTTTGTCAGGCCTGATCTGGGCCCAAACTGTTTGCATAGGTTATCAGCAGAAGACACTAGTATGCAGAGAGTTAAAATTAAGTATGACTGACAAAACACATCAGACAAAGACAATTACAATAGCTCCATGCAGACTAAGATAAAAAAAAAAAAAGATAATTATGTGTTACAAGATACAAAAATTTCGATATTCTTGTTTTCATTCTTTTCTTTTTTCACCTTTCACAAAAGTAATTATGTTTGTAAAATTTTAGAGAAGTGTAATTAGGCTAGGCTAGATTATTGGCAGATTATTTTTTGTCTGATTCATCCACAAAAGTGTCGTCTGTGTCATGCTGAATGGATGCAGCGATATTCACACTGATTAGAAACTTAGGTTGTCTAGGACTGTGACTTAACCCATAAAGCGCCACCTACAATTTGCAGCAGACGACAATTTCAATTTTTGCCCCTTTTTCAAAAATAACCAATAAGGCATGATATTTCAAATTTGACGTCTGCTGCAGTCGTGAAGGGTGCTTTAAGGGTTAATTCCTTGATACTTATCATGACAATGTCTTTTTGTCCTGAAAATGTCTTCTGTTTTTTATGTCTGCTGCATATATTCAAGTTCACTTCAAACTAGATATTATCATGGAAGCAAACATTATGAACACTGATCAGACTGCTCCCATTGGAGTATAATAATTATAAAATCATGCTCTGACGTCACTTTTAACTTATCCTCCGACTTTAATAACTATATAACTCCAATGGGAGCAGTCTGATCTGGGTCCATATTGTTTGCAAAACTAACTACCGAAGAACATAAGCAGAAGAGAAGAGCAGACAACAAAAGTAATGACTGACGGGAAAATGGTTAATTGTGCAGTCACACCATGAAAAAACTTGTTTTCGGCATTTATCATTGTGAAAGACTCAAACTAGCACTAGCAGGTATAGTCACTACTACAGTATTTGATCTTGAACATTTTGAATTTATCAAGTATATCTAATTTACCTTCAGGACACATAACAACACATTTACGAGGGTCAGTCAAAAATAATTGAGAGTTGATACATATCTCTTATGTAGGATAACGTACATTACATGTAGTTTAATTTGGCACATGTATGCAATGGACTGTCCTGCCTCAGAATATGCAATATACAAGATCATTTAAAGTATAGATTGCTGTTGCTAAGCAACCGAAGAATGTGAAAAAGCACCATACGTTCACACTGGAATCAAGCATTGCCATGGAAACACTATGCAAAAATTAAGCTACATTAACTTGTGCATTTGTTGCAAATAATGTGTTTGAATATCTTTTGTTATATGCAACAAAATTGTAATTCAGGCATTGGAATTTTATTTCACAAATAAAAGGAAAAATTAAATTAATTTTCACCCAAAATATACCCCACCCACCAACAAAGGTTCATTTTTTAAAACAAAATTATCAACTAAAGTTTCATATCATATGACCATTTTATCATGTTTAGTAATTGCTTTAATATCTAAATGCATATCTTGCATATTCGTAGGAATAAACGTTTGCCATAGCAACAAAATCTGGTGTTTTTGTCAAAAATAGAAATTTCCATCGATTTTGGTTGCTAGGCAACAAACATCCCATGTATTGTATTTACTTTCTATTACACTTCTTCAAAACATCCCTTACAGAAAAAAATGTACTGCCGCGAACAATTTTTGCGAACGGCTGCGATTGTTTGGTAAACATAACCTTATATGGCTGACCAGTATTTGTGGAATGTTTGCAAGATGTTCACTTTTCACATGCAAATAAGGTCTGCTGCGAATACTTTGAGTTATCAGCCTGCGAATATTCAGCGAATATGTGGCGAACATGATTCAAAACAGCAAATTGAATATGCAGCAAATATCCTGCAAACATTCTGCAAATATGCAATGAACATGCATTTAAATATGTAAATTAAATATGCAGCGAATATGTGGCAAACAATAATTGCTACTATCCTGCGAACAAGCAGCAATCAATGCTTGTTAAACTCAAATAGTCAAAATTTATCCATTTTGCACTGACCTCAGCAAGCAGCACCATTCGAGAACAATCAAAAGGTATCAACTCAAACATCATAGGAACAGAAAAACACATGAGAAGAGATTACATACCGTAAAAAGACTTCTTATCATGTTGTCATTTTTGCATCATGGCAATTATGACAGCCATTTAATTGAGTTTTAAGGGGAGATCATTTTGAATCTCTCTTCCCAGTAAAAAAGATAAGATCTATAGACTGAGAGCTATATGAGTTGAAGTTCCTTAGATGAACACTCCGCGAATACATAAAAAGTTAAAGTCACTGTAACCAATATACAGCAAACAGTATCCAAAACTAAGTTCTTATTGCAAGTACCTTGTGCTTGAAAAAAGTTTAAGATTTTGCTGCGAATATACAGCGATTATATGGCAAACTGCAATCATTCAGCGATCACTTTTTTGTCAGACCAACTTAATTCGCTGGGTATTCGCGACAAGAAGTGAATATATAGCGAACAATTACTGTAAACAATGCAGTTCGAAGAATATTCGCAGCATATTTGTCAGATATTCACACAAAGACAGCTTTTCCGTAAGGGATTGCTAATACATTGTTTGATACAATTTGCGAGATAAATGTTCAGTTGTTATACCAGGGCTCTCACACCCCTTTTTGGGAATGGGGCCGGGGCCCATGGAATTGGGAAAATTAGCAGCGTTTTGACTAAAATTGGGAAATTTGAAATCGTCCTTATGTATGACATTTCCATTGCTAGATTGATTCCAATGATTAAACTTACCTTAGTGTACTATGAGAAAAGGAACTAAAGAAGCAAGTGTTATTATATTCTATTATTCTGTGAAATTGTAAATATGTAACAATATGTTCTGTGTTTGTATTATATGAAATAAAGATGGAGAACCAAAAAAAAAATTATTTTTTTTCTGTCAAATTGGGATTTTTTGTCTGGAATTGGGAAAAAAAACATACTTTTTGGCGTTTGGAATGGGGCCGAATTTTGGCCCCAAAATCAGGTGATCGAGAGCCCTGTATACTGTATTAGATTTGAAATGATTTTAAATTCCCGAGTGCTAAGTCAGATTTGTCGTCAGCGCTAACGCACATCGCTGAGAGACGGTCTTCCGTTGCCAAGCAACAGCACATTGAAGATACTAAGACATAACCTTCTATATGTAATTAAGCCCGAAGGTTCATTCTATAGGTTTTTTTAAGTTTCAGTCAAAAGTACCAACCCAGTCAAAAGATACTAACCAACTCTCAGTTATTTTTGACTGACCCTCATAGTTATCGTAGTCGGAGGATAAGTTAAAAGTGAAGTCAGAGCATGATTTTAAATTATTATTACCCCATCCCCCACCCGCAAGCATAGTTTAGCGGGGTATACTGTTTTCATCCATCCTTCCATCAACATTTCAAGGTTATTGTTGAATAACTTATGTAGCTTTTGTTTGATATTGATCAATTTTGCACCACACTATAACCATTAGACAATGCATATTTGATTAGAAAAAAAGGGGCTGAAGGATCAGTATTGCAAGAGTTATGCCACTTTGTAATTCTAATTGTATGGTGTTTGTAATATGGCTAATAGTACATACTTTGTGAGATCAACTCCTTCTAGAGCCTTCAGTGTACCATTTTAAAACTTTGCAGGAAGGTTACAGACATATTGAAGCTGTGCATGAGGAAGTTTAATGATGAAAAAAAAAAAAAAAAAAAATTTACAGCATTTTTAACTTAACCAATTCTCGACCACTGCACATATTTAGCTATCAAGCAGAATATCCTCTCAAAACCGATATCAGTGTCAAAAAGTTCAATGAGTGTCTCATTGAATAGCATTGCCGGACATCTAAATTTTGCTCTCAAAACCAGGAAACAGAAAGTTTAATCCAACTGATATATGTGATGAAGGAGCTGGATTGGTGGCCGTGTAATAGGTCTAATATGACTCACAAATACCTTTATAACTCTATACACATATTTGGAGTCCACAGGAATGGGCCAATGGTATAATTGAACTGTGCCATAAGGGGACTTTTTTCTAAAGGAATCATTTCATGGTCATTGGAAAATTACCATTTCATGGTCATTTTCCTATAATTACTTTGTAGAATTCCATACATGGTACAAAATTTGAGAGCCACAACGTGACTGTGTTATATCCAAATCCATGTTATATCGATGTGTGTTATAAAGGGACTGCACTTTAGTAGCATATGATCAATTGATTGAAAATGTTTCTGTATTACAGATCAGAAGAGAGGCACCAATCCTCATCCTACAGTACTTCTAATGGCAGCTCACAGTCTTCAGAATCTCGTCTTTGGGTGAGGCCTAAAATAAGAGTACGGATCATAGACAAAAATTACAAGAAGGGAAAGCATTACAACACCAAGGTATAGATAAACAAAAGGCTTTGAGGCATGACTGTATTTACAATATTGAAAATACGAATCTAGAAAATAAGCCTTTCAGGCATTTACTTACATTTTACTATAATATTTTTACACACATAGATGTTCCAGCCCAACTGGCTCATTTTACGCGTTATGCATCAACCTTTTGAAATAGAATGATCCAAAGGTCATTACTCAGAGGTCATGGTACATCTATACACCATCATGTATTTACCCTTTAATATTCTGCAGATGTTTTGTCCAGAAAATGTCTGCTTTTTACGTCAAATGCATTTCAGGCTAATTTTATGTAGAAGCAAACACTATGTACCCTGATCAGACTGCTCCCTTTGGAGCAGTCTGATCTGGGTCCATATTGTTTGCAATCAAGGTTAACAAAGTATATACGCAGAAGAGGAAGCAGACGACGATTGTTGTGGAAAGCAGGAAAAGGGTTAAAGTTATAGAATATTAATATATTATTCACACAGAATAGAATTTAAAACCCTTGAAGTGCCTGCCAAAACTGCATCAGCAGGGAATAAGCTGGAGGTGACGAGGGCGAAATAGTCGCTCAAGTGGCCAAAATTTTGCCATTAATGGGACCCAGGGAGAAGTGGGATTCTCCCTAAAAAAATTTTTTTTTAATTTTCATTCAGTCACCACATAAAAGCAAGCTGTGGTGACAATTGCATTGCACTGCATTTTTTTTAATAGCAATAGTATCTGTAATGGCTAATTTGCTTTTAAATTGACAGAATATGACTTAAATTTTGCGCTATAACTTCTGTCACTTCTCCCTAATTTTCCTGGAGTAGACTTCTCCCTACTGTCAGGGCCCAGCTTGAACCCTGAATCTGAAAATGTCATCTGAAATGTCATCTGCAGCATATATTTACCAACATTATTGACTTACGTAAGTTATATGCAAACAGTCAGGACCCTGATGTGGAGGACCCTGATGTGGGTCCAAACTGTTTTTGAAGAGGCTTCTTAAAACATTTCAGCAGATGACAAGGCAGACAACTTGTTGTGATTGGCGATTAACATTGAATTTGTAATTTAGAAGGTGATAAACTAATGAGCAATTAATGCCTTTATGGAGACCGGTCTTTCTCGTAAAACTCAAGAATAACGCCTGATCTGGATCAAAACTGTTTTGATTCTTTAGAGAATTTTTAATAAAATCTGACGACACAAAAATAGTATGCAAAATTACCCAGCATGCAAAGAGTTTATAAGTACATGTATGTATAGTATTAACTTCCTTCTGAACTTTCAGTTTTAGAGGAAATAAGCTATTATTGATAAGCAATGCCCAATAGTAGAGTTAGTATGCAATGAGAATAGAGTGAAGAAACCAAATTGTCAAACTCTTTGTCAGTCTGGGAAATTTTCCCCGCTTTTTTGTCATCTGCTGATTTTTTTCAAAATCAACTTTTTTGAAAAATTATTTCAGGAATATGATCATATTGTCAAACAGTTTGGATCAAGATCAGGTGTGACATTTTGTTGAAAAAATGTTTGGGCCTAAACATCTTTTTCAACACTTTTCAGTCAGACATATCATACTTTTACTGCCTTTTTTGAATCATTGTTAGGATCTCTACAAAAGTACGATGCTGGACTCAGTGGGGTTCGAACTCACAAAGCCACTTGAAATGTATTTAGCAGTCAGATAACTAATCTGACTGGCTTGCAACTGAGCTTCGAGGACCTGTACTCTTTTTCATAAATGCATAGATAACTGAGCAACGGCATGCGATTTCCAACAATGTGGTATGTGCGATCAGCAAAGTCTCAGACCAGCCTACGCATACGCACAGTCTGATCAGAGCCTTTGCTAGTCGCTTAAATATTCTATGACTGTTAAGCTACTGACAGAAACATCACTGGAGGTTTCTAAGCCTAAAAGGAGGATGTACAGGCTCGTCTGAGTCCACACTTGTCAAAATGCCACATTGTTGGAAATTACATGTCATGGTTCAACTGCTTTACATACACACATACACTGTGTTTATAGACTTTTCGCTTACTGTTAAGGCGGCAACTTTAATATTCATATATGGGCGTGGTTTGGCTATTTCATCTGCTAAGGAAGGGAAATTTTTAATTTGGTAAAGAGTTAATAAGCTTTTTGGGCTGCGCAAACGTGCGTGCAATTCATGAAAATCCTAACGGTATACACACTGAACTCACATTTATAAACCCTTAAAGGGCATAATCACAAAATGTATGTTTTTTGTCGTCCACTAAAATATTTGAAGCTTCATGAATAACAAATGTGGGCCCAGATCAGACTGCTCCTGTAGGAGCAGTCTGATCTGGACCCACAATGTTTGCCTCTATGCTAATGTTAAATAGACATTTTCAGATGCAGTTATCTTGCTGGCGTTTAAGGACTAAATAATGTGTTTTGCGTTTATACTGAGGTAATGGAGCAAGATGATACAGTTACTTTTGAATAAAACCATGCCTCATTTTCAGCTTTTACACATGTCTAAAGTAGACCAGTCCTATTTACGCATTCATGAGGTGCCGCCTTTACAGAAACCAAAAAGTCATATAATACATGAATTTTCCAGGTGATTGTTATAGATGTGTGTGATAGAGACCATTGTGTGTGTAAGACTGAGGAAGGTAGAGTATTGGAGGGTGAGTAAAAACACCATATATACTGACAAGCATTAAAAACGCTACACTAGGATAGCAGCTTTAATGTATGTCTTAAAAAGAATGCAAAGCAATCAACTTGATTGTATATTAAAGAGTGGGCATTTATGAGTAACACATGAAAAAAATTGTCCACTTCAAGTTAATTTAAAGCATTTAAAATGTAAATTCTTTGAGAAGGGGGTCAACTCTTTCATTTGACAAAATTTTATCGGTGAAAGATCCCTATTTCTTTAAATAAAGAAACACCAGAAGCATCAAATACGTGTCATGAACTTTGAATGTCATCGAGGAATGGCTTTCATTTTGATTGCCAGGTCCATGATACAACAGTTCTGCTTTTTTGACATTATTCTGTGTGTACTCGTTCATTCGATGACTTAAAAACTTTGCTAGTTATTGGACTACTTCCGGTATATGAAGCTGCTATAACTTGCTACTAATTTTGCATGCATTTCACTTATATTCATTACGGTTAAAACACCAAACAAAGGGAAAATGGGAATTATATGTACCCTAATTACATATGATGACAAAAAGAGTTAATTTTATTTCAAATTTATCTAATTTACACTGAACTAAGCCTTGCAAACTTTTATTCAAGTAGTACGTGTTTTCCACAATTATTTCGGCTGTTGCCGACAAAGGCCCTGATGAGATTATGTGTTTCCCTGAGGGTCTACACTATCTATTAACTTTCCCAACAAGAATGTCTGGGAGCGCAGTGGCTCAGTGGTAGAGTGCTTGACTCGAGACCGAAGGGTAGCGGGTTCGAGCCTCACCGGCGTCACTGCGTTGTGGTCCTTGAGCAAGACACATTTATCCTAGCTTAGTACTGGTTAGACCCAGGAAGAACCGTCCCGCATAACTGAAAGATTGTTGAGTGGACGTAAAGAATAAAATCAGACAAAATCAAACAACAAGAATGTCCAAAATATCACAGAAATCGATGTGTCTTTATGCAAACTTTTCCGAGAAAGGATGTCTTTATATCACCATATATGCGAACTTTTCCAAAAGGGAGTGTAGACCCGCAGGGAAACACATCTCTCCAAGGCCTTCATCAGCAACAGAAATAATAGGGAACTGTCTGCCTGTTTCACAAACGTCTCATTTTAGCCAAACATCATCTGAGTAAAAGTAATAATTTGGACATGTTTGCGCTAAGAGCTAATACGCTATTCTTACTTTTTAGAAGTTGCAGCAATAGAGTAAAACTTCGACAGCTCGAACCCTGGTACATCGAAGCATCCGCATATGTCGAATAGAATATATGAAACATTTGATTCTGAATATGGTATATTTCTTAATATGCAATGTTTCGTGGGTACTCAAAAGAACCGTCTCAATGAAACGCATGTTTTTTGTGTATTCAAACACATATTTTTTGTAAGAATCGGACCGAGTGTAAGATAAGAGGAGAATAATAACTTTTTGATTCAACTTTATTTGCAACCAAACTCCTTTTAGCTCAAACTACTGAAAGCTCACATTGAAATGTCTGAAACCCGAGCACTTCGAGTTGAAAAGAGTGAAAATTTAAACGGGTCCCTATTTGTAGATAACCAGTTACGAAAAGGTATAGGTTTTGAAATTTGAGACCGCATATGCGCCCAAAACTGAATGTCGGGTAACTCATATCTCTCTTGGTAAATGTAAACGTATGAACGCCAAATGTTAATAGAAACTTTTAAAAGTGTTTCTACAGTATCTGTTTTCATAGCTTCGCGTTGTAAGTCATTTGGGAACATTTACAGATGTTAATTATTAAGTTACTAGAAGAATTTTCGGGTAGAATTTTTATAGATGTCTACTTTCATCTAAATGTTTTTAAGAAACAGCAATATTTATTTGGGCGACTAATAGTACGCATCAAATTCCAATCCAATGTAGTCTACCAAAAGAAAGAAAACAACTTTTCAAACAAAATTTTGGGCGAGAGGGGACGCTGAGACATATTTACACGGAACCACATTGTCGGATTTCACCATCGTTTGTTCTTAGTTGTAAAATAAAACAAAAATAAAAGTGACACCAACCTTTCTTTATCCAATTTTCGGCCTGGAAACTACCACGACGTGTCCCGGATGTGGCTTGGGAACAAAATTACGTTAACACAATTTCGTGGTAGTTCCTAGGTTTACCACCCGTGTATTAAGAACTTAAGATTTCTTATTCTCGAAAAACGATAAATTCATATTTTCACAAGTTTTCCGTATTCTTTTTTTTTTTAATATACATGCAACAAGTGTAAAATATACTTTGATTGCGAACTATTATAAAAATTGGCGCAGATTAAAGCAGACTCTAGAGAGTGCACAGACTCGGGAGAGTTTTCCCTGCTCGCACACACCAGGGTCTTTCTAGTAGAACTACACCCCCCCCCACACACACACACACAAACACACACATTATGGATGTAGATGACGACTCAGCCTCAAGCCCCGCTGGATAAGTTTGTGTGGGCGTTTTAGAGGCTTTTACATATATGTGATAAGTAGAAGTCTAGCTGGGCTTCTTATCAACTTCAAAGAAAGCGACTGGTCACACGTGCCGAATGTCTAAAGACACGTGTGCAAGGTTTTATTGTTTTCAAAGGGCCCCCGGGCACTCATCGAAGAACTGGATGCAATTTGGGCCAGCTCAAAATAAAATGTATCTTATCACTCAGTGGACAGTGTACAGATGTATCAATAAATGACCCTAGTGACACACAGTCTTGTCAGACTCTTCGATTAATAATTGTCTTTTTTTATTTCTTTAAAATAAAATTTTAAGTTTATATAAGAGTTCTATAAAGTGAGATCAACAGTCAGTATACCGGAAGTAGTCCATTTGCTGGACTGGCCAGCCGATGTCAAGTGATATAGGTAAAATCCGATAATGGGAAACTCCTCTATTGCTTCAAGCGACTACTCCTCCTATACTACTGGCTGGATTTGACCAAACTTGGTAGGAATGATCCTTATATGACCCTCTTTTAAAATTGTTCATATGGTTCTGGTCCGTTGCATATCTAGGTCACACAGGCTAAAAATAGATTTTCAAGATGAAAACTTTAAAAATCTTTTCCTCTGAAACCACAAGGCCTAGAGGTTTGATATTTGGTATGTAGCATCACCTAGTGGACCTCTACGAAGTTTGTTCAAATTATAGCCCTGAGGCCAGAAATGGTCCTGCCCTGGGGGTCACATGTTTTACATAGGCTTATATATAGGGAGCAACATGAAAAAATCCTCTTGTCTGAAACCACAAGGCCTAGAGCCTTGATATTTGGTATGTAGTATCATCTAGTGGACCTCTACCAAGTTTGTTAAAAAATGGCCCCAACCCGTGGGTCACATGTTTGACATAGGCTTAAATAGAGAGCAACATGAAAAAATCTTCTTGTCTGAAACCACAAGGCCTAAGAGCCTTGATATTTGGTATGTAGTATCATGCAGTGGACCTGTACCAAGTTTGTTCAAATTATAGCCATGGGGCCAAAAATGGTCTGGCCCGGGGTGTCACATGTTTTACATAGGCTTATATAGGGAGCAACATGAAAAAATCTTCTGTCTGAAACAACAAGGCCTAGAGCTTTGAGTTTTGGTATGTAGTATCATCTAGTGAACTTCTACCAAGTTTGTTGAAATTATAGCGCTGGGGCCAAAAATGGTCCCGCCTCGGGGGTCACAGGTTTTACATAGGCTTTTATAGGGAGAAACATGAAAAAATCTTCTTGTCTGAAACCACAAGGCATCATTTGGATACCAAGTTTGTTCAAATTAGACTCCTGGGGCCAAAAATGGCCACGCCCCAGGGATCACATGCTTTACTTAGGCTTATAGAGGGAGAAACATAAAAAATCTTCTTGTCTGAAACCATAAGGCCTAGAGCTTTGATATTTGGTATATAGCATCACCTTGTGGACCTCTAATAAGTTTGTATAAATTATGCCCCTGGGGCCAAAATGGCCCAGCTCCAGGGTCGCCAGGGACATGGTCAGCTTTCTACAGATACCTATATGTAAGCTTTAAACAAAACTCAGGTGAGCGCTTTAGGGCCACTTGGCCCTCTTGTTTGAAATTAACTTTTTCAAAAAATTCTTTCAGAAACACTATCAGAGTGTCAAACTGTATGACGGTCCTGATCTGGGTCCAAACTGTTTGCAAGGTTACATGTATGTATAAATCAGCAGATGACAAAAGTCGCCACTAGTAGGAAAAGTTTTAAAATAATTAATAAATAGTTAATAATATCTGTGCAGTCTAATCAGCGCCTTTGTTATGCGCTTATTGGAGAGTATCATATCTAAACTTGCTGCAAGTAAAATTTGATTTTTCTAGCTAGTTTCTGTAGCAGGCTGGTTTGAATCTCACTTTTTCGGAGCTCCCAAAGACAGGTTTTCTTGCGATGAGGCCCATATAATGTTGGCCATAAGTTTTGAACTACTGGACCTTGGGCCTTGATAAATCACATGTGTATATGAGCCATGACATGCGATTTCCAACAATGTTGCATTTTGACATGTATTGACTCAGACGAGCTTGTGCAGCCTCCTTTTAAGCATAGAAAATCCAAATGATGTTCAGTCGGTAGCTTAACAATCATAGAATATTCAAGTGACTAGCAAATGCTTTGATCAGACTGCACGCATGCGCAGGCTGATCTGAGGCAATGCTGGACGTACATACCACATTGTTGGAAATCCCATGTCGCATCTCAATTGTCTTGTGTGTAGAGCTTTTTAAAAACTTAACAAAACGTGGGACCATTACCATGACCTTTACCATTGAGCTACTTTTGAAATTGAATAAATAACAGTTCAATATAGCTTAGACTAAGTTATACTGTGATATGTGAATGTTCTGAGGACATTAACATTTCACAAACACATCTTTCTTTTTACAGATATATCACAGAGTATGATAGAAACAGTTGTACCAAAGTCTGACTCCGCCTATGTAGCCATAGTCTCAGGAAAATACAGAGGCCAGGTATGGTTTTACTTCTTTGTCTTTACAAACAGCTCCCTCTCCAAAGAGAGCAAATGTCCTAGATGAATTGTGGCAGAACACGGCATTTCATCTGGGTCGGCAGTAATTCTAAGATGAGAATAGTCTTCAAGTACTATCATAAATTTTAATTTGGAATTCTAACCTGTAATCCCAGTCCCCTTTGATAATTACAATAAACCATTCCATCAATCCAAATGGAAGAATTCATTAGTATACAAAGGGGGAGAGGCTATGGTGTAGTGGAAAAACTGCTTGCCTTGTATGATGGTCTGGATGGGGTATAATGATTAGTGAATAATGGCCCCTTTTGACCCCCGACCAAGTCGGAGGGATATAGTTTTGGCTTCGTCCGTGCGTCCGTCCGTCTGTCCGTCCGTCCATTCCGTCCGTCCGCACTTTTTGTCCGTCCGGAACAATATCTCAGTACCTATTGGGCAGATTTGATTCATTCTTGGTACAAATGATAAGTAACATGAACTCTCGATATCCTATAAGTTTCGTCAAAATTGACCCCTTAACACTTGAGTTATTGCCCTTGTTGTAGTATAGGCAATTATAATGCAAAACCTATATTAGCTTTTTTTGTGTGATAATCTTCACATTTCATCAAAGCTATTATATTTAACAACTTCTCACTATACACCATGATTACCCAGTGCCTGTAGATAAGCATGGCAAGTTTTACCCCACCCCCTTTGACCCCACCTAAGGGGTCAAAGGTCAAATATTTAAATTTCGCAATAACTAAAGTAATTGTCAATATTTTTGTTGAAGTTTTGTTTGTAGGCAGAGCAGCAATAGATATGAAACATATCAAACGGGATTTTAGATTGAAGGCATGTAGTAGAGGAGCCAGGGTTCAAAAATGTCAAAAATAAGCATTAAGGTATGCCCCCCTTTTAGCAGAATTTTCACTTGTTTTATCCTTTAGTACATAGTATAGGCAGTATGAAACCAGATATTGCACTCAATTTAAGTCTTGCAAACATACCTGTAACAGTGTGTTAAATACGTTACCCCTCATTTTCTTAAAAACAAAAATATGTTATTAAGTCTATTTAGGTAGGAATTGAACTGTTTAAATGAACAAAACATTTATGCAATCTGTAAGAGCATGCTATTCTCTAAACATATTGATGTTTTTAAAAGTTGTTTGGGCCCATTATAATGTCATATACGTTACATTTTCAACTATACCCTTAAAATTATTGATATTTTGTTAAAAAGTTTCATTTGACAAACTTTTAATTATGTGTTAAACTTTAAGATATTATTTATTTAAAAGAGCGTTAACTGACCATTTCAAAACTGCAAACAGATACGTTCTAACATAAATACTTTGTCAGTTATCAGCTGTTTAATTAGATGACCATTGATAAACGTTTATATAAGTTTAGAACCTCTGAAGTTTGAAAATAAGCATGCATTTTTTCTGTTAGCTTTTAAACACCTTATGATAATTGTTTTGATATCACCGACTATAGAGTAATACTTAACAACATTTTTGAGGTAAAATATAATTTTGTTGTTCGATTTTCAATATGTAACGGATAAAACAAAGTTGAAGACAAACAAATATTGCCATTGGTATCCTGGGTCAGGTGTGGTACTTGATTGTATCGATTCCTGATCTTTGCACCATTACTTACTTTTAATAGCTTAAATTATACATCTCTGGAAAGTTTATTTCATTAAAAGGGGGGGGGGGCTGTGTTTGATAGGCATAAAAAGAGCATCTGTTACAAAAAAAAGAAGTTATCAGTACTAATAAGGAGACTGTGTATATGGTTGTAATTTAAATTTTTCTTTTAAGAAATGGTATACTTCTTGACCTGCAAACAAAACACATTGTTTCCTAATTTTCTATGTTATGTAATGCAATTTATAAACTTATAAAATAATAAGTCTGATGCAACATCTCAACTAGGATACATTCACTTAAGCTTGTTCAGTCAAATTTGCTAAGTAACATATATAACTATAAATAAACAAGTTATACATCATGATTATATATTTGTCTCAACCGTTTTCCATTTTCAACTGAGCCTGAAAACCTTAAACAAATTTAGATATTTGCACATTCTTTTCTTTCAATTGAACAAAATAATCTAATGAGCTATTCAGAAGCAGCCAAAGTTTTGTGTCGAACCTGTTCACACTCATCACAATATATAAAATAGTAATAACAAATCAGATTCATTTATGATAAAATATCGAAAAATTTCTTAAATGATGTGTGTATGTTGGAAACTTTGTTTGTTGTTGTTCCTATTGGTTGTGGGAGTTTGTATCGGGCCTTTGTTTTCTAATTTGTTTCTAGTTCAGCAATCATCTTGACAAGGAAGAGAGCTGGTTGCTTCACTTAAATTATTTTGTAGATATCTGTGTTCCATGCCCCTTCCTTAAGGTGCAGTGGGTCAGTCAGGAGTCTGTGATTGTGACATTTCCTAGTCATGTTCACTTATAGAAAGAAGACGTTTGCTGGCAATCTAGACAGCATCACTCCTTTCTGAATATATAAAGTAAAATGTTGTTTACGTTACATTAAATTAAAGGAAACATGAGTGTTTGTTATCATTTATTCTTTAAGAGAGTGGCTTTGTTATGCAAATTGTTTAAGCCACATCTATTTATGCATATATCAAAACTCAAAAGACGACTTTTAAATTTATACTAGTTATGAACTTTAATTTCAGCTCATTTTAACATGACTTTCATTGTTTGATTAATGAAACTGATAGTCCTTTTAACTTAACACTACCAATCATTTGTCAAAGTAATGCAAACTTTAAAACTGAATGGGTTATTCAAAATGAATTATTGCCGGTGAAATTGGGGAGATCATCCATAAGGATGGGTTTTACATGGCAAGGCAGTGAGCATATCCAAGAAATCTAGATTTCTTCAGTTGTAATTTACGATACCAAATTTACTTTATAAAGTTTCAACAGAGAGAAAATGTTTAAGCCAAATTAAACTAGGATGCATTAAAATTACCGTTTAAAAGATAATTTATGTTAATCAGAATGTTGATAGGAATAGTAATATCTTAGAGTAAAAATAGCAGTCATAAGATCAAACTTAGTTTAAGCAATTAGTGATAATATAGCTGATGTTAATTTCTATCATAATACCATAGCAGTCATTGGACCCCATTTTAAACAAACTGTTGCAGGAATCCTGTCAGTTGGATCCTTTTATGTGCGTTAAATAATAAATGAGTTATAAAAACATCAGGGTATAGAGACAAAAAGGCATACATTAAATAATGTATTGTGCTAATAAAATAATAATCATATGGACAATAGAGAAGGCACAATAGTTAGTATCAATACTTACACAAGCAATAGATTTACATGTTATGTTAAGAAAGTATGCATAAACTTAACAAATAATATGTATGCATGTTTAATTTGTCACTCTTTTTTATCAATCGTCTGCATAAGAAATTGTATTTCTTTCGATTTGTAAAAGTATCATGATACATCTCAGATAGTGATAACATTGTCACTATTGCCAATTGCACTATATGTTAGTATGATACAGCATAGCATTAGTTGAGTATACTATCTGACAGTATTCTTTAAACGTAGCATAAGTATGGATTTTGTTTCTATTACATGAACTATCAATATACCATAAATATAGCATCTTCTAAGAAGTTGGTACATTTTTATGGGTATTAATTAGTTAGTTTTATGGACTGAATGACGGTTGCTATTATTACTTATTGTGAGTGTAAAAAATAAATAGTGTCCTGCTGAATAAAACAAACATTAAAGCAGATTCTATCACATATGCTGATAAGCTATATAGCTAAAAAGCAAACGTCTGCAAATATTCTGGAATATATGATCAATCAAGTCCTATTCTAGAAAGTTGTCTGCTCAAGGTCCTGATTATTGAGTCTAATCATTTAGAAATGTCTACAATACTAACTATGCAGGTGAGCTTTTCCAATTTATTAACAGACATGTGTCTGTTTCTAAAGTATTAAAATGGTAATTTAGAAAAAATGCTATCCTGTTTCATTGCTTCACAAACATGTAATACCAGGCAACACAATACTTAAAGTAATGATCTTTATATTTTTGTTATATATGTTACCAACATAAATAGTACTCTTTTTCCAAAGCGGACACGCTGTAGATACTAAAATATTATAACCCCAATGATAGCTAAGGCGATTGCTAAATCAGAGACAGAAATCATCGCGATTTCCACAAACTTCAGTTTTATTTCATATGACACCGATGAAGGTATCTTTAATGTTTCATTTCTTGATTTGGACTTCTGCTCGGAATATCGTACATTTTTAGAGTTTTAAGGTATGTTTTGTGCCTTATTGTTTTAAATATAGCCTGTTACGAATAACTGTTTATAAATGCATATATTTGATGGCTTTTACAATGTGTGGTGGATCTGACTATGTTACTGCGTGCTTTTTATTTATTCATTGAGCTGTTAACGATGGAAGAAAATGTCTTTTATATGTCATTTAACGTCATTTAATGCATAAAAAGAAGCAAATACATGGTAGTGGCACAGATTTTAAAGAATCATTTAAGCTTTTTGAAACAATTTAGTAATGAATGATAAATAGGTATCAATTATCCTATTTACATGATTCCTAAAACATGTACTTAAATGCATTTATGTGCTTTACTTTCAAGTTTTTCCCTTTAAGCCAAATATGATTTTGTTGATGTTGCATCTAATTTATATTAAATTTTAAAAAATACAATTTTTCCAATCTAATTTTGAGCACTGAGATGGTAGTCAAATTCATTTTCACCTGCTAGCTGTTTTAACGCATATACACATAACATTGCACAAAAATATTGTTTTAACAAGAAAGTAACGCATATAACAGAACTTCCAGGTGCCTAAACTAACATTATTATTCTGCTATTAAGCTGCATCTAATTAAAATATCAATCGTAACGATATGTAAGAAAACGATGCAAATGATAATAACACTATACTAGGAGTTTCCTTATTATCTAATGGTAACGTATTAGACTTGGCTATTGCATGGTAAATGCACACGTGCACCAAATGCTAACAGACATTTTATAACATATAAAGTAGCTAAGAAACTTTAATGTACAAAAATCTCCCTCCACAAGTCTTTTGGCAGCCCATGGCCAAGTAAACAATAGTAATATATTTGAATGGAAGTAACATATATAACAGTTACGTAAGCGTAATCCATTAAAACTAATTGTCAGTTTGGTGCTTTTAATTAAGTTTCTGTTAAGCAATATGCAGATTGTAGGAAATGTGACCTATCTGGTCTAAATAACTTTTCTTTTCAGTAATGTAGCGAATATCCTACTACATGAAGCCTGCATGAGGGTTGCTATGGTTACCCCACAAATAAACATCTTTTGCAAGACTTAAAATTTGTGCAATATCTGTTTTCACACTTCTGAAACACCATGCTAACTGAGGATATAGTCTAAAATTCTGCTACTTTCCGGCCACTTTTTTCCAATTTTTGAATCTCTGGCTCCCCTACTAATGGGTCCCAGCCCCTGGGATGGACTTCGGGGGTGGGGTGGAGGCCAAAATTAAACTTTTTTCAGAATATGGTCATGTTGCATATCAAATTAAAGCTGACAACTTTTGCAACAACATGGTAGCAAATATTTTGCTCACAGACACACCCTCGGCCCAGTCGGTGGGGTCAAAAGGTCAAACCATATATTTTTGTGAAAGTAGTCATGTTGCATATCAAATTAAAGGGAATTGAGCACAGAGCACCATGAAAGCAAATATGCTGTCATTACACACACCAACGACCCCTGGGGTGAGGTCAAAAGGTCATATTCTTTTTTCTTTTCTAAAAGTGGTCATGTTGCATATCAAATTAAAGTGGAAGAAGTGTAGACCTACATGCAAGGTAACACTTTGAATTTACACACTTCCTTGACCTCTGGGGTTGGGTTGAAAGGTCAGATATTGAAATTGTGTAGATGTAAGTAAATGTTTTTATTAAACTATAAGCACTTAAACATACTTGACAGGCGTTTGTTATGATCTGAATATGGGATTTATGTTTTGTGATTTACATGTTTCTCTAAAATAACCCTTCCTCGGGGGATATAAATTCGTCGAATTTATAATGAATAGTGAATATAGCAAAAAAAAATTAGTAGTAAATAACGAGGGCCTAAAAATTAATGAATAATCCTATTTTTTTAATGAATTGAACAAAAATTTAATGAATAGTGAATAATCAGATTTCTTTACCACCTTTCTTACTTTTAATGAATAATTACTTTTATTTTAATGAATAACCCAAAAATATAATCAGATGAATAATGGGCTAAATTTTTAGCTCACCAGAGCCGAAGGCTCAGGGTGAGCTTATAGTAAGGGACTGGAGCCGGCGTCCGTCCGTCCATGCGTCCGTACGTCCACACTTTCAAACATGAATATCTCTTATACCAACCGGCCAATCATAATCAAATTTCATCAGAAGCATCATTGGGGTGGAGGATTGACTGCATTAGTTTTTTGGCCAGATTGGATCAGAACTCTGGTTTCCATGGCAACAGATAGCTCCCATATGGTTATAATGGGGAAAATCTTGTGACCACTCTAGCTCCTTCATTTTTGATTTGTTCTTCTTTATTCTTGCAGGTAACAAGAACAACCAAAAAATCTCGAATGGGTTCGAAATTCGGCAGGATCTAACCAGGGACTTATGAGTTAGCTGCCCTTGAGCGTCTTGAAAAATCCCCATAGACTTATAATGGGAGATATGTTGTGACCACTCTAGTACCTTCATTTTTGGATGGATCTTCTTCATTCTTGCAGATAACAAGACCAACCATAAAAGCTCGGATGAGTTTGAATTTAGGCAAGATTCAATCACTGACTTCGGAATTAGCTGCCCTTGAGCATCAGAAAAATTAATGAATAATGTTGTGACCACTCTAGCGCCTTCATTTTTGATTGGATCTTCTTCATTCTTGCAGGTAACAAGGTCAACTATAAAAGCTTAGATGGGTTCCAAATTTAGCCAGATCAGACCTGCGACTGTGGAGTTAGCTGCCCTTGAGCATCTTAAAACATCTGCATAGACTTATAATGGGAGAATTGTTGTGACCACTCTAGTGCTTTTCTTTTATAATAGATCATATTCATTGTTGCAGATAAGACGGACAACTATAAAAGCTTGGATGATTTTGAATTCAGTCGAGATCCCATCACCTATTATGGAGTTAGCTGCCCTTGAGCATCTTAAAAACTGATTAATAATGTTGTGACCACTATAGCGCCTTAATTTTTTAGATCACCAGAGCCGTAGGCTCAGGGTGAGCTTATAGTACGGGACTCGAGCCGGCGTCCATCCGTCCGTGCGTCCACACTTTCAAACATGAATATCTCTGAGACCAGCTGGCCAATCATAATCAAATTTCATCAGAAGCATCAAAGGGGTGGGGGATTGACTGCATTAGGTTTTCAGCTAGATCGGATCAGAACTCTGGTTCCATGGCAACAGATAGCTCCCATAGGGTTATAATGGGGAAAATCTTGAGACCACTCTAGCTCCTTCATTTTTGATTTGTTCTTCTTTATTCTTGCAGGTAACAAGGACAACCATAAAATCTCGAATGGGTTCAAAATTCTGCAGGATCTGACCAGGGACTTATGAGTTAGCTGCCCTTGAGCGTCTGGAAAAATCCCCATAGACTTATAATGGGAAAAATGATGTGACCACTCTAGTACCTTCATTTTTGGATAACTTCTTCATTCGTGCAGATAACAAGACCAACCATAAAAGCTTGGATGGGTTTGAATTTCGGCAAGGTTCCATCACTGACTTCAGAGTTAGCTGCCCTTGAGCGTCCGAAAAATTAATGAATAATGTTGTGACCACTCTAGCTCCTTCATTTTTGATTGGATCTTCTTCATTCTTGCAGGCAACAAGTAAACCAATAATATCTCGAATGGGTTTGAAATTCAGCAGGATCCGACCAGGGACTTATGAGTTACCTGCCCTTGAGCCTTTGGAAAAATCCCCATAGACTTATAATGGGAGAAATATTGTGACCACTCTAGTGCTTTCAATTATGGATGGATCTTCCTCATTCTTGCATACAATAAGGACAACTATTAAAGCTTGAATGAGTTTGAATTTCGGCAAGATTCCATCGCTGACTTCAGAGTTAGCTGCCCTTGAGCGTCAGAAAAATTAATGAATAATGTTGTGACCACTCTAGCTCCTTCATTTTTGATTGGATCTTCTTCATTTTTGCAGGCAACAAGTAAACCCATAATATCTCGAATTGGTTCGAAATTCAGCAGGATCCAACCAGGGACATATGAGTTAGCTGCCCTTGAGTGTTTGGAAAAATCCCCATAGACTTATAATGGGAGAAATGTTTTGACCACTCTAGTTCTTTCAATTTTGAATGGATCTTCCTCATTCTTGCATACAATAAGAACAACTATTAAAGCTTGGATGAGTTTGAATTTCAACAAGATCCCATCACACATTTTGGAGTTAGCTCCCCTTGAGCATCTTAAAAATTAATGAATAATGTTGTGACCACTCTAGCTCATTCATTTTTGATTGGATCTTCTTCATTCATGCAGGCAACAAGTAAACCCATAATATCTCTGGGCTCGAAATTCAGCAGGATCTTACCAGGTGCTTATGAGTTAGCTGCCATTGAGTGTTTGGAAAAATCCCTATAGACTTACAATGGGAGAAATATTGCAACCACTCTAGTGCTTTCAATTTTGAATGGATCTTCTTCATTCTTGCATACAATAAGGACAACTATTAAAGCTTGGATGAGTCTGAATTTCATCAAGATCCCATCACATATTTTTATTTTGGAGTTAGCTCCCCTTGAGCATCTTAAAAATTAATGAATAATGTTATGACCACTCTAGCTCCTTCATTTTTGATTGGATCTTCTTCATTCTTGCAGGTAACAAGGACAACCATAAAAGCTTGGATGAGTTTAATTTAAAGTAGAACCAACTTTAGACTGTGGAGTTAACTTCCCTTTAGCATCATAAAAATCTGCATAGACTTACAATGGGAGATCTGTTGTGACCACTCTAGCACCTTCATTTTTGAATGGATCTTATTATTTGTAGGTAACAAGGAGTTTGAATGAGTTTGATTTTCCACCACACCCATCCACCAGCTCCAGAGTTAGCTGCCCTTGAGCATCTAAAATATAACTATATAATGTTGTGACCACTCTAGCACCTTCAATTTTTAATTGATTTTCTTCTTCCCTGTAGGTTACCAGGGCATGCATAAAAGTATGGATGAGTTTGAATTTCGGTCAGATCCCATAACTGACTACGGAGTTAGCTGCCCTTGAGTATCTGAAAACTACACTTTCACCAGGTTTCAATGCAATTTTTATTCAGATCTTTTAAATACTTGCAGATAACTAGAACCGGCATAATATCTTATGTTTTTGACTTAATTTCTGGTCACTGTTTCAAGTTCAGAGTTATCTGCCTTTGAGCATCGTAAATTATGGTGTATCCAAACATTATGCTGGCTCCATGGTGAGCGATCGTTGGCCATTGGGCTACTTGTTAATGAATAGTGAATACCAGACACCCCCATCCAGACCCTCTTATATACCAGGGGTCGTAGGTTTGATTTCTTGCTTCTCCAGTCTGTTGGATGAGACTAAGCTGTGGCACCATCTCCATATGACTTTAACTGTTGGTAGGATGTTATAAACACAAACACACACAGTATACAAAGGGCAAATGAGACTTGACTGTACAGTAAAAGCATGTCTAAAACGGCCACTCAAAAATAGACAAAACAAAGGTCTAAAACACAAATGGTAGCATAATGAAGGTCGAAAGTATTGCAGAATGCTCTTTTGGAGCATTCTGCAATACTTTTGACCTGCATTAAGCCATAATCGGTCATGAAAACCTTTTTTTTTGTCTTCTTTGAGTGGTTGCTTAAGACAGGTCTTACTGTATCTTTCTTCCTCTTTATTACAGGTTGCCCATGTGTTGAAAAGAGACAAATCAAAATGTGAAGCCCTGTTACAGCTTCTCAGTGACAGAGACACAGTTTTAAGATTAGACTATGATTCTATATGTGAATATGTAGGGGATGTAGATGAAGAATTCGACTATTAGATCACCTCAGTAAAGGAATATTCTGACTTAGGTCCATATAAGCAAACTCTTTGGGTGTATTTTTTTTTCTTACCCAACGGTTTAAACATTTGTTTTGGGTGCTCAAAAGAACCCTCTCAGCGAGACTCGCTGAGACGGTTCTTTTGAGCACCCACAACATATGTTTTGTTTGAGATATAAGCAAACTAATTTTTAATTATGCAAATTTATCTGGAGCCCTGATTCTGATATTGGAATACTGTTGTTATGTCCCCTAACTGAATGGGAGTGGGACATATATCTGTTTAAACGCTGTAGACCGGCAAAGTGCAGAGTAGTGAGAACAATGTTCGGACGGTTGAATGGTCAAATGAGTGAAATACACATGCATAAAGCTTCACCAACCTCAACTGAAATATTTTGTATTAAAAAAATGATGCATTTTTTAAGTTGTTGAGTATAATATATGGTACTTATTATGTTGGTTGAGGGCCTTTATTGAAATAGTTTATTTCATTGGTGTCAGGTGTAAATATATAAGAAAAACACCCATGGAACCTACTGCAACTTTGTTTGGCTGTAGAATTTTTTTGGTTGTAAAAATTCTTATTTTTCTCAAAACATAGATTGTGGGTACATAACATTAAGGCAATTCTAATAAATACTCATGTTTTAGAACAAAAGTAATGTATACCCCTGTAAACCACCATTTTAATGTATAAAAATGGGGTTTAAGGGGTTCTTATTTGCATGGTTGTGTTAGGATGATGGTATGCAAAAGATCATTCTGAATTAAGACTCCAAACTGCAATTTGAACGTAAATGTAGTGTCCCATGACACTCTTTTGTATTGTTTTGTTACATTAACAGTAATTAGTTTGTAGACCCTGACTAAACACCACCTTCTCCAGTCCCAGGGTCTACACAACATTCAGTCTTTGTTTAGGTTTCTTTGTGTTAGTACAACCATTACGGGTAAATGCTGTTAAATGTAATTGCAGACTCTATAGAGTCTAACCATCCTGTGCATTATTGAGCGTGGGGGCTCAGTGTTAGTGCGTTAGACAGGAGGATGAAGGGTAGACCTAAACTCACTGGAGGCACTGTGTTGTGTCCTTGAGCGAGACACTTTATTCTGGATGCTTAGTATTGGTTCAATCCAGGAAGACAGGAAATTGTCCCAACATCACTGAAAAATGTTGACTAGGATGTAGAGCAACAACACAAACAAATATTTATCCTGCACATCCACCTGGTCTGATCAGCCTATTTCATGTAGAATAAATGGGCCTGGATGCAAGAAAACCTGTCTTTGGTGTTTGCGAACAACAAAGGCTCAGGCTAGATCTGTGCAGACTGATCAGTGCCTTTGTTATTCCCATACTGGAAAGTATCATATATAAACTTGCTTCAAGCGGAACTATCTATATAATTTAGCTAGTCTCTGTAGCTGTGGAGATTGCTTTGAGCCACGCTTTGTCAGAAACACCAAAGACAGGTTTTGTCGCGTCAAGGCCCATATGTGTACATCCTTTTTTTGCAATCTCTCTTAGCCAGCCAGTAGAGACCACTGCTTATGTGTTTCGTTTTGACAGGACTCAAATGCCATTAAAGATTACAGTAACTCAAAAAGATAACACTACAATGAATTTTGTATGTTTATGAAAATACCTGATACCTTTGATTTTATGCTTTGTATTCACAACACTGACCTTTTTAGCCTATTACCTTTAGTTATCTTTTAGCTTACCTGAGCCTCCTTGGTGAGCTAATAGTATACCAATGACTCCGACGTCCGTCACTCATTTGAACTGCCACATACATATCTAAACATCTTTTTGTCAGAAATGACTTTGCTGTTTGAACTCAAATTTCACATTGAGTATTCATTAGATTGTTTAGGTCACTTGACCAAAATGACTGCCACCCCCATATATGATAAATCAAAATATGTTTCAATAATAAACCTAAGTTGACCTAAAATGGCCCGTTTTTACATTATTAAGGAGATCAGGTGAGTGCTTCAGGTCCTCTAGTTTTCTTTATTCCTACTGTTTAGCAATTTAAAGAAACTTTTATCTCAAGACAATCTAATAAATCATAGTAGTTCTTACCTACAACAATCCACTCAAACGTAAAAGTATAGCTACTTTTAAACCAGAAATGTACTGCTAGTTTATCTTCTCACTGAAGCAGCACACATTTTAATGAGCTAGTAATAGATTTACTGAAAGCAATATGCAATTCTGTGAAGAAATGTTTCATGTAGGTTGTTGTTAGTAAATGTGTCTAAAGATGTAATAGTTAAACCATGGGTTGTCTGCCTGTATGTGGAGATAATCCACGAGCTTTAGCGAGTGGATTATCTTATGTACAGGTGGACAAACATGGTATAACTATTTTATACCACCTACATCAGTGCAGACCTTGCACACCACGAGACATTTCGTGCTAAAGTTGGTAAGGGTGGTATAAAGTGTGACATCCCCCCAAAATAATACTGTGGATCTAAAATTAGTATTTTAATGTTTTCTGAAGAGAAGAAGTAAACACATTGGAAAATTGTATAATCCATCACTCCCGCCTAAAATGCTTAACGTTTATACCCCATGTTAAAAACCCTCACAATATTTTGTTAAAAGCCAGGTGCAGATACCATTTGAAGAAATAATGGTGTATACTATAAGGATTCACAAGCACACATGTGCACAGGACATGAAAAGAAGGCCCTCATATACAGACAGACACACAAACAGACTGACAAACAGGCAGACAGATTCAATTGCAAAGACAGACATGTACACACACACACACACACACAGAGGCATGCATGCATGCATCCAGGCTTTTCATACATAAATAGAGAAATGCACATACATGTACAGACAGACATGCACCCAACCCACACCATACATATGCATACATAACACAATGACACACACGAATGCTCACCATACACTCACACATATAATCACCCATATATAGGCAGGCCAGCGCACACACAATATAAAAAATTATTTTGCTTTTAAGGTGAAGTATGGCCATCCTTAAAAACAATCCCAGATGGGTAGGTAGCTAGGTTTGTTTTTTCACTGATTTCTTAAAAAGGCATTAAAAATAAAGAAAAATTATCCAAAATAGCATAGGTTTTTTTGGTAGGTGTCATTTTGAAAGGGTCAGTCGCGTGACAGCAAACAAACCGGGTTTATAGGATAGCCTAAGCTCCTCAGAGTCATAAGCCCAAAGGATGGAGTGGCCACATATAGGCACTATTTTTAGACAATTCTGATTTCAAACTTGATGGTTTTTTAACATGTATAAAGTCAGTATTGGTGGACTTGGATTAGGATCAAAAGCCATTTCAAAAGAATCCTGGCCAATGGTTACTCAATACATTTAGAGGCCCATATTTGATGATTTCCATTCCAGTCAATACTTTATCAGGCATGTAGAGGGACCTCAGTCAGAAATTCAGAATACAGTGGGGATACAGTCAGAATACAGTGAAGATACACTGAGGGTATATTGAGGATATAGTGGGGATTCAGTGGGGATACATAGCATAACTTTAAATTTTTAAAATGGAACATTTGTTTTATTCAAAAGGTTGAAATATTAAATGGCATCCAAGATGGCCGTAAATTAGGCTCCTTAAGACCTATCTGACCAGCATAGGCTCGATAAGAGGCATTTTAATTTTGACTTTTTAAGGATGTTTTGAGGCTAAATGATACAACAGTTTAAATGCAACACTGGTTTGATTCGGAAGGTTGAAATATTTAAGATGGTGTTCAAGATGGCTGCCATTTTAAAGCAAATTCAACTTGAAATCATAATCGCAGTTAATTAATAACTATTTTTTGATAGTTTTCAGCAGTGGTTGTATATGGAGAATTTGACTGGCATGTTGTTTTTTAGCATTGTAAACTTTCAAGATGACATCCAAGATGGAGCAATAACAGGGTGGGGAATCACATGGTTTTTGTTATGATATACTGCAAGGAAAAATGACAGGCTATTTTTTCGTTATGGTAATGTTTTTTAGTCTTTGTTGTGGCAATCAATCCATGCACCACTTTCCAGACCTCTTTTGCCCAGATCTTATAATACCATAATATTATATTATTCTCATAAAAGTTCCAACTTTGGGTTAACATTCTGTCGAAAAAAAAATGAAGTGATAAATGCCAGCTATACTTAACAGACAATATCATAGAGTGTTTTAATCAATATGCGAAAATTTCAGCTGGATAGAGGTATATGGATGGATGGATAAAATTATTAAAAAAAAGAGAGAGAAAATGTCTATTTACTTATGTGGTGCAGCGTATCAACACAATTAAAAACAAGAGATCTGCATGCTGCAGATGTTCGTTATCTTTTTGACTGCTGTTTGAGTGAAACTGTAAAATACATACCTCTGGTCCACTGCAATTGTAACGCCCATTACTACTATACGGGTCTGGTGCAAGTGCATAAGACAGCACAGATGGTTGGATATTGCTATAACAAATATGAATCCTGGTCTGGTGCAAGTGTATCAGATATGCATGATTGTAGGTGCAAGTTTAACAGACATGACTGCTGGTAACATAGGTGCAACTGTTACAGACATGGCTGCTGGTCAGGTGCAACTGTAACATACATGCCTGATGGTCAGGTGCAATTGGGTAAGCCCACTGGTCAGGTACTAGCATAGGGGACATATGCCACTGTACGAACTAATAAAATGAAATACGGATGATCGCTAAAAGCATGCGAAATTTGCTCAGAGGAAGAGATTTCGGTGTATATTTAAGCCTAGTCTTATATAGTATGTGTCTGATACATGATGAAAGACTGAAACCAAGAATAGTTGACTAAAAGTCTCATCCACTAAGATTCTAAGACGTGCGATACATGTATGCACCCCTGAATAATTTATAATCAGGTCGAACTTATTCTAGGCTAGCTCTACAACTGTTTATATCATTTTGAGCATGTAGATTATATTCTAATAGAGCCCTCGAAAACGCAGGTCACAGGAAGTATATGTACAAGATCGGCGCATTTTTCTGCTTCCCACAACTTACGTTTCAGTGCATGCTTATTCCATTTAAAGTCCCTGAACCAGATAAAATATCCAGAATCATGTACCTCATCATGTTTTGAAGTGTCACTAGTTGTTCGAGCAATGGAAAATGAACCATTGCATGAGAAAACCTGTCTTTCGGATTGGCTTCACTGAAGAAGCAAGTGGATCTATCATACGCATGCGGGGATCAAGAGGTCAGGGCCCCCCTGGAAAATCACAAGTTCTATAGGTTTCTATAGAAATTAGCATTTGGACCCCCCTTCCCCCCCCCCCCCCCCTGGAAAAATTTGGACCCCCTCCTTTTAAAAATGTTGGATCCCTTCTGGAACCTTAAATATAGTTTTTCTTAAACCTCTGTAAAACTGTAAAATAAGCTGGTGCCTAAAAAACGTTATCATCAGAGTTTTTTTCAGACCCCCTTCCCCACTGGCGAAAATTCCTGGATCTGCGCATGATACTACCATAAAGCAAACAGTGTTGGATGCACATGCTCATCTTTGCCTACTAGCGTCCGATGCTCTGAAAAAGTGAATTTCGGTACCGAGGCCTCCTGCATAAAATTTAGAAGGCACACGGTACACCCAGTTTTATGCACCCACTGGGGCTTTTAAAAGGGAGTTCTGGCTGTCGCAATGGCGGGGCATTGATTGTTGAATTTCAGAGATCCAGAACAATTTTATTTGACATGTTTACGATCGCAATGAGCGAATGTGGTGAGTTTTCGAGAAATTGTTTTTTCATGAAAAGGAGACAGCTCATGGGCGGATTCCAGAGGGGGACAGGGGGTCCGGACCCCCCACCCTGAAAAATCACCAAAAATAGGGTTTCTAAGCATACTGGTCCGGTTCCCTCTAAAATCAGAAAGCTACCAAGCCAGCATTCGATGTTGGGCCATCAGCGAAACGCCATTTAAATGGTGTTTCGCTGGCGGGCCAATGATGGCCCGCTTATAGTGGTGTTTGGAATCAACTAAAAAAAACGTTGTCAACCTCCGACAAAACTTTCTGGATCCGTGCATTCAGCTGCATGGGTAATCATGTTTTATGTGTGAAGTCTGTTTTCATGCGCCAAGGCCACCATGTGCTACCCAAACTCTTAAAACAACAACAGCACGTGTTCAGATATGGGGGGGGGCTTTGATCTTAGACATCATGCTGTCCTTGAGACCTCGACTCTCCCTTTGTTTGCGGCTGACAATATTAGCTGACAGTTTGGGCCCAGATCTGGCCCGACAAAATAATTTTTAAAAAAACAATGTTTTTATTCATAGCAGAGGCGATGTTAAGACTGTGCGGTGCGCAGGCCGATCTGCGCCTTTGTTGTCTCATGCAACAAAGTCGGGGTACATATTATACATCTACAGACCTGTGGTAAGGAAAGCACATTCTGAAAGGTCGTAATCACTGTTTTCATTTCCAATTTTCATGGAAGAAAAATCCATCCATAGTGAAATTGTTAAGTTGGAACAGGGACTCTCTATACAAATATAGAAAGTATAGAAAGACCCTGGTTGGAAGAAAGTGGAATGTCGGGATATAAGCAAATTCAGAGATTTCGCGATCATCTCAAGATCTTGCCTGTTTTCAAATTCATAGCCACCTAGTGGGGCTATTTACCTAAATTAAGGAATATACCTTCTATGTATTTGTCGGCAGTTTGGACGATTTTCCGCGGATGCGCAGGCTCGTCTGAGCCCTCGCTGCTTGCATATGCGATGGGTACAATAAGCTCATGATGAAAATACCAAAGTAAATATTAAATTCATCAAGACCTACTAGAATCATGCTACAATCAAATGATTTCTTGGTTTGTACATCTGTGCGAACACTTTCTCGGTAATACACTCTTAGGACCTTCCGTGGACAGCAAGACGTGCCCCCATTGGCTCAACAGTTTGTTAAAACGTTCCATTTTGAGGAATTTGATGTATCGGCGACATGGGCGTGTAAATTTGCATCCGCTCGACGTTCATTGAACCTTTGATGCAGTTTTAA
>OZ026520.1:7480187-7570513 GCA_964019695.1 Loripinus fragilis
AATATGTCCCACACACGAGTCGGACCGCATTGATTCGTATTTGTGGTAATCTAAGGATCTGTTTCCTATCATTCATCAACTCAGGACTGGATATAGCAAGTTAAGTGAATACAGATTTAAATTGAATCAATGTGAAAGTTTGGAATGTGATTGTGGTGAAGTAGAGACTGTTCAGCATTTTCTACTTGAATGTCCTCTATATGAGGAAGAAGGCTGTGACTAAATGTCTGTACTGTACTGTACCCGACCGGGTAAAATACAGTACCGTAATAGCCGATGAGTATCGGAAAGTACCGGAGAAAATCGATTATTGGCGGGCCGATTTGGGGTGAATTTATAATATACAAGGTGAATTTATATAAATATATAATATGTATACTAGATCTACCAACCAAGTATTAGCCTCGTGTTTTTTTTAACTAAAACCACTGTGGAAAAAGGAGTATCACTTTTAAAGTTTCAAAGTCTTGTAAATAATACAAAAGAATGCTCGTAACCTCGAAAGAAAATAGGCCTACAATACGTGTAAATTGCTTCGAGTCGTAACCACCTTTGATCCAAATTTCATGCCGCAATTTATGCAATAAGACAAACAGTGCAGAGCCAGATCAGACACCGCAGAACCACTATACTGTTTTATACTTCCAAAATGTTGAAATGTGAATAAAAATGAACAATTCTTTTTACTCGAACCACGGACTGTGGGTACAAATTAGAACTGTCCAAATGAAGCAATTAGTTTCTTAACAGTATCCTCAACCCATATTTTGAGGAAAATATAAAACAAAATATATCACACTATTTGATCTGGCAAAATAACGCTATTATAGCGTTTAAGAATTTGAGTTATTTTGTGATCATTTTTATTTGGAAACATAAACTTGATACCCTGCACCCTACAGGCATGAATTCCAAATTAGTGTACGGTGCTTAGTAGTAGTCATTATATTGGATCGTATATGATGCAACAATTCCTATAAAATGCATTTTCACAAAAAGTAATAATAGGAACAAACAATAGTTGCCAAACTACTACTAAGCACCGTACACTAATTTGGTTTTATATTTGCGCTATTAAGAATCAGCGGACTACATGCTGCTATTGACATTTAATAGCATTTAGCAGCCGTAGAGTTCAGGGATGGGCTCGTCAATACCACCGTATTGATGTACCCTAGATCTGTTTTCATTGTACTTAATTCCTCGCTAATTTCTACGTTACGTATCTGACTTGGCGCAATGTTGCACGTTATACGAGGGTCTGGATGGGGGGGGGGTCTTGTATTCACTATTCATTAAAAATTTGAACGTGATCAACTTCTTAAGAACCTATTCTCTGAACTTGGCATTAATTATCTGGATATGGATCTGCTTCTCGGTTACAGTGCTGGTTGGAGAGAGTCAATCATAAATGAACTAGGACAATACCTTGCCAGAACTGAGGCCCCCCCCCAGGGGGGGTCCGTGCTCCCTTGATCCCTGAAAATATTGCATTGATCTCCCCGTCTCCCTGCAAATAATGTCCTCATCTCCCTAAAAGTATTTGCCTTTGCTCCCCAAATCCCTAAAAATAGTTCAGCTTCTCCCCAGATCCCCAAAAATATAAGCCAATTCTCCTTAAAATGTATTTATCTTTCCGTAGAATTAAAATCACATACTTAAAAACTATGAAGTTATATAAGAGCGCATGACTAAATGATCACTTAATATTTTGTCTTATGCATGTAAAGACAGTAGTGTAGGGGCCAAACTGATATATATATATGGGCTATTTTGCGAGTTTGTTGCACCCCCCAGGAAGAAAAAGTTTGTTACTATTTTCAGTCAGGGACATGTCTGGGGGCCTTAGAAACCCATGTTTTACTAAGTTTTCTGTGGTCAATTTTCTGTAAATGGCTTGTAATCAATGTTACCCCACAAACATTGAAAATAGCAGTACACAAAATACGAGACTATTAATATATCTTATAATAGTATCGATGACTTTATTTGTGGTTTAAATGTTTGATCTAGTCATAAACAGTAATTGCAGACATCTGTGGGATGTTTTACCGCTCATCAGCGTTACGTATGTTACATTTTATACGAAATTGCAGATAATGACATATAACAATGCACCATATTCCCCAGCCACAGGAAGAGAAGCTTGGTTACTATTTTCAGTCTTGGACATGTCTTGGGACTATAGAAACCCATGTTTTAGTAAGTTCTCTATTGTTAGTTTTCTGTAAGCGAACTGTAATCAATGTTACCCTAATTTTGAAAATAGCAGTAAACAAAATACAAGAATAATAGGATAGTTTACAATAGTATTAATGGAATTATTTGAGCTTTTCATGTTTTAAGCTAGACATAAACATCAATAGCAGACATCTGTAATATGTATTTCTGCTCGTCAGAGTTACTTACGTTACATTTTTTACGAAATTGCAGATAATAACTGTATAGATTGCATATTATAATAAACCATGTTCCTAACCTTAAATGTGCGATAAAGATCCCTATTCTAATGATGAATTTCCATTTTTTCCATTTTTGAATCTATTTATAATTTGTAACTGGAGATAATTTGTAGTAAAATAAATTTTAAAATATCATTTCTATTGGCATACAGATTTTCTATTTCAACCATATTCATTGCATTGGAATTGACAGTTTCTTCATTCTTCTCTGTCACAATGAAATGAAATAACAGTTATAAAAAACAAGTTTTACTACCATAGACATTTAATTTCTGTCAATATATAAATAAGGTAACGTAGGTAACAACAATGGTGTTTTGCATAAATGGATATACTAAAAATTGTAGAGAGTAGACTCATATTTTTACCTAAGCCTGACGACACGCAGAGTCTACTCTCCACATATTTTAATAACTTCAATAATAGACAAATTATTTAAAATAAACACCAATCTAAGAGAGTTTTGTAATTTTGTTTGATCCTGTTACTTTGATACATGTATGGTAATTTGCAGATTTTTTTTATCAATGGTTCATAGCAATAAACCTGATATTTACTTTATGATTCAAATATTTTTTTTTCTGAATATACCGTACCTCAGTAAATAAATTTAAATAGAAAAGCAATTTTCCTGCAGCTGGTGCCAAGGCCTGAGGATAGTGTGGGTGTCTTCCAGAGCAGGGGCTTTCTGTCGACTTTACACAGAGGACACATCTTAAAACTAGTAAAGTTCTGGCTGATCCTTCGTTGAATGGGTTACAAATAGGTCAAATTTGACAATTCACTGTTTTACAAGATATCAACCGGTCACACTATATACATATATTTGTCAAGCCCATAACATATGTAACAGCATGCTGTCATTATTTTAGCATAAATATGTTTTCCTGCGATAACTTGCACCTTTTTGCTAGTAGAAGTATTTTATCATGCCTGAAAAAACTATGTTTGCTAAAAAGTGAGAATGACCATGAAATGTCACAATCGCAGACTGTAGATCAAACAAAGGTACCCTGAGGAAGAAACACGATACATTTTAGGTCTTGGCTGCGTTTTGCTATAATCTAAAATTCCTCTATCAATCACGGTTTATTCCAAAATGTACTTGATGCTTTGTAGACCAAGCATTTACTTTTTTTTCTTTTGTGCTTAATACATTAATTTTCACTGTTGACAATTACATTTTGAAAAAAATCGATGTATCCCTAGGCATGTCATAATTGCAATCGTCTATTCTCTTGTTGAACACAATTTCATTATATCAAATGTAAAATGCTTATTATCTTATTATATATACAGAAATTTCGAGAGACATTATTTTGTTTGTTAACCAATCAAGTTTGAGGTAAAGCAACCTGAGCAATACGCATATACTTAAAAGCATATTACGTGGTAACATTAATTACAAAGCTATTTCATGTTAACATTAATTGCAAATGTTTTTTTCTATTAGTGAAGCTTTATAAGTCCATTTTGAGGAGTTATTCTAAAGCTTTAAACATAAACATGACTCACTGTTATTCAACAACATGGTTTGAATTTCTGAATCACTCAGAGTAAATTGTCAAATTAGTGTCGGTTGAAAAAGTAGTGCCACAACTCACGCGAAGCTGTTAGCTTTCTTACATTATTCACAAGGAAGTTCTTTTTTCTTTCTTTTTTGCACCTTTGTGTGATGTTGAGCTATTGGTAACACTGATGCGTGTTTACACATGAGGGGTAAGAGACTTATGCTCAGTTTGTTGGTTTCAAAGATTTACTGAAATAGCCTTACTGTTTGCAAAACCATCAAAAATTGTGAGCAATACTGCAAACAACAGCTCGTAAACATAATTTTAGTCATAAACTGACTCATTATTGCACACATAACCTTGTATATATTTGTTAATACTAGCATTGTTTGAGGGCTGTTTATGGTTAAAGGAAAGTATTTCAGTTTTTATTTTAAGTGTAATGCCATATCAAGATTACAAATTATGAGTATGTTACAAATTGCAAGTGCAAGCTAATCTCGTATATTGCACTGGTTTATACGTGTAGTAGATAACTGTAATGTAACTGCCAACCTTATATGCAACGAATCACTGTTTCAGCAAACTAATATTGTTAAAACACAAATGCATTGTTTATATGTAAGGACAGGCGAGTTTCCCACCTTAGGGATTTTTCTACATTAAGCAAATCGGACATTAAACCAATTGATTATGTTTGTAAATTTGTATTAGATAAACATTTCGTGATGTAATTTCTCCAAACATAGACATGGCCTCAGATTAACTGATAATAGACTGGATGTACACTCAAGCTATTAGCTGCTGCAATATGATGAATGACAGATTCTTCCATAGCATGTGTATATATCAGTGACCAAAAGGCCAGCCAAGACACACTTCCCTAGAGGGATATTTTTAATAGTATCAATGAACTTATTTTAGCTATACTGGTTTGAGCTAGACAGAAACATCAATTGCAGGCATCTGTGAAATATGTTTCTGCTCGTCAGTGTTACTTATGTTACGTTGTATACTTAATTGCAAATAATGACTTTGTAGATTGCATTTTAGAACAAAACATGTTCCCCAACCTTAAATTCATAATGTAGATATATATTCTAATGCTTAATTTCAATTCTTACATATTTGAAGCTGTTAATGACTTGTAACTGTAGTGAAATTAATTTATAAATATGTTTATTAGCTTACAAATTTTCTATCCTCATTTATTAGGTAACACACTTTACAAGCCTATTTTGAAACGTTGACAATAGGAAACGTAGTAATTAAACAGACCACAAGAAACGTAGTAAAACATTCAGTCCAATATTTGAATTATGAAGTAGATATTATACATATTGTCATGTACCATTGATTAAAAACCTGTAAACTGTCATATCAAAGTATAGTAATCAATCAAGTGTTTATTTAGAATAATCTGTCCATAATTGAAAATATTAAAGTAATATGTGGAGAGAAGACTCAAATATATTCTGAGCCTGGCTTGTTGTTTGGCCCAGGTAAAATATGAGACTACTTTCCACACTTTTAAATTAGTATTTTTATCCATTTATGCAAGGGGCAATGTTGTTACCTACGTTACCTGATATATATTAACAGCAACAGACTATCCATCGTAGTTGAATTTGTTTATAGTTATTATTTCATTTCATCGTGAAAGTGGTGAAGGAGACATTGTACATTCCAATGCAATGTAAATTGTCAGATAGAAAATCTCTACGCGATATTAGAAGTGACATGCTCATAAACAAACTTAAATATTTATTTTCAACCTCTATTGCCAGTTACAAGTTGCAAATAGCCTAAAATATGTGAAAATGGAAATTCATTATTAGAATAGAGATCATTAATACACACTTAAGGTTGGGGGAGATGGTTTTTTCTAATATGCAATCTATAAAGTCATTATCTGCAATTTCGTAAAAATGTAGCATAAGTAACATTGACAACCAGAACTACATCTCACACATGTTTGCAATTGATGTTTATGACTAGCTCAAACATGTAAATTTCAAATAATTTCATTTATACTTTTGAAAACATCATATTAGTCTTATATTTTGTGTACTGCTATTTTTAATGTTAGTAGGGTAACATTAATTACAGGCCATTTTCAGAAAATTACCAAAGAAAACGTAGTTAAACATGGGTTTCGAATACCTTAAGACATGTCCCAGACTAAAAATAGTTACCAAGTGTCTCTTCCTGTGGCTGGGGAACATGATTCATTCTTAAATGCAATCTATAAAGTCATTATCTGCAATTTCGTATAAAATGTAACATACGTTACGCTGGCCAGTTGCAATACATCTGACAGATGTCTGCAATTGATTTTTATGACTATGTTAAACATTTAAACCACAAATAAAGTCATTGATACTATAAAATATATTATTAGTTTTGTATTTTGTGTAATGTTATTTTCGATGTTTGTGGGGTAACGGTGATTACAGGCCATTTACAGAAAATTGACCACAGAAAAC
The DNA here is from genome assembly GCA_964019695.1 of Loripinus fragilis. Taxonomy (NCBI): domain Eukaryota; kingdom Metazoa; phylum Mollusca; class Bivalvia; order Lucinida; family Lucinidae; genus Loripinus; species Loripinus fragilis. Next base: position 7,486,647 of record OZ026520.1, read on the forward strand.
TTAGTAAAACATGGGTTTCTGAGGCCTCCAGACATGTCCCTGACTGAAAATAGCAACCAACTTTTTCTTCCTGGGGGGTGCAACAGAACTCAAAATTTGAGATTTGGCCCCTAGACCACAGGTCTTTGGCATGAAATACAGGACATATAAAAGCCATGGAATGCATGACATATAATTAATTTCAATGCAATGCATTATATGAGGCCATCCTTAATTAAAATGTTGTTGCTGTATCTGGTAGAGTAGGCTTGGAGGCTTAGAGACATACCATTCATTTTTCTTTTTTTGGGGACAGAGGCTGGTTTTTACCAACAGCTTAAACTATATTGTTCTAGACACTTTAGTGAAAGCATTTAACTATAAAAAGTCTTTTCTACAATTGCTTATTAGCGACTATATGCTTGTTCAACTTCAGTTAAATCAAGTAAGTATACATCTGATAAGCATTTTTCAAAAAATCCTTTAAAAAGGGCTAATTATCTAAACTCCGTTCAGAAATTGTCTGGCACCGGTTTTTCGCAGTTCCTGCTTTTATACGTCATTTTAGGTCCTGCATCGCTGTGAGAAAGTTACTCGTGTAGGCCTCCCCTAATTTCTCTAGCAGGTTCTGTGCGTGTTCGAGCTTCTGGCAAAGCCCTGATATCTTGGGAAAAATCATGAAATTGAGAAATACGCCAGCAGACTAAGACAATTTGACACGCTTGAAACGCCCCCCATGAACGTATATGGAAATGAAAATATTTTCATCATAATATTTGGGAGTGGTTATTCCAATTGGCGAGAAATTCGTGGGAAATTATAAAGCGTGACTACACACCGTATATCTGGAAAATCAAACACTTATCTTGCGCTTTACGTGCCAACGTTAGTGTAAAATAACATTTTTCAACATTACAACTTGTTGTAATTGTGTTTAATGTCCCACCAACAGCTAAGGTCATGTGGAGACAGGGCCACGGCTTAAAGTATCATCCGACAAACTGGTGAAGCAGAGGATCGAACCTTTGACCCCTGGATTCCCAGCAAGTGGTAGTATCACCTACACCACGGCGGTTCCTGTTACAACTTGAGGCTAACATTTCTTTAGAATAAAACTTAAACATTTCTACTTGTTATTGTTATAGTTATTCTGCGTGCCAAAATCATTGAACAGAATATAGCTTAAAAGGACTTAAAAGCACACAAAGATCAATGGCAGCTCAGTTACTATTTCAACTTATTCTCGCGGTATACCTATTCGAAAAAATCGTTTGTTGTCCGATATCGTTAGAAAAGATTGGATTTATGTTTATACACGGGTATGGCATTATAAAACACAAATCAACTTGTTATGTCGATTTAGCCAAGTGTTTATAAATGATGGTAGAAATGCCTCATTTCAACTATAAATTAATAATGTCCTGTTACCAAGGTATTACCTTTACTGTGCCTTTTTTTTTGCAAGTAATAGCTATTTTTTTCGTGAAAATTGCTACATTTGTAATGGTCAATGAGGTTTAGGGGCATCCCTATCGAAATGGCACAATTTACGTCGTGCTTGCCACATGCATGCACTGTTGATAATATCTGCATGTCAACGTGGGTTTATAGCATGAGTTTGCTTGACCAATTCCTCGGAACTAATAACTAATTGCCACCATTGCAGGTCCCCCAGTCCCCTGATCTTTACTTTCACGTGCACTAGGACCAGTAAAACATTATGATATAAAGAGTCGTTTTTATTGTAGCTTGTTAACAAAACATTTAATATTCGAGTAAAGGGTGTGTTGCATTTGAGCAATTTAAAAATAGACTCGAGAGACGTGAAGCATATCGATGAATATTGATGTATTTTATGTGGCAATCATCGTCAACTGGACTTAGTCTGTGGGCGCATTTCTGATTTTCTGATTTTTCCCAAGATACCAGGGCTTTGCCAGAAGCACACACAGTCAGGGAACCTGCTGGAGAAATTAGGGGAGGTCTTCAAGAATAACTTTCTCACAGCGATGTAGGACCTATGACGATATATAAAAGCAGGAACTGCGAAAAACTGGTGCCACACAATTTCTGAACGGAAGATGTTAATATAGTAGGTGTGCAGGTGGCCTCGTAACATTGTGTAGTCACACTGTTGCTAGGGGGGATCCGGGGGCATGCTCCCCCGAAAAAAATTTGACAAAAAATGGTGTGATCTGATACAATCTGGGCCGTCCAAAAAATGTTATTACCAAACTAAAAATCAACAATTTTAAGGGAAAAAAATCAACGAGAAAACTTAATTGCCATATTTCTCTCTCAGATCAATCTTCGTAGGCATGTTAGTATGAAAATGAATACATTTATAATTGACCAGGGGGGTCTGGGGGGGCTAGCCCCCCAGAAACAGAAGAAAATTTTAAAAAATCAAACAAAATGGAGGTTTTTCCTTATTTGTTTTGCTTTTTGGCAAGGCTCCCTATATCCCCAAAATTATGAGCTTTCTCCCTAGCTCCCCTAAAATAATTACCAGTGCTCCCCAGCTCCCTGAAAATAAATAGTCATTCTCCCCAGATCCCCAAAACCCCTGGGGGCCCCAGAACTGGTCGCCTTTTCAGCAGAGTTGCTGATGAGGACATACCACAATAATCCGTCGACCGTATCAAACACTAAATCTCTTAAGTACATTTGTGGAAACTTTTCATTTGAGGCACTCAACCTACATCGTGAGAAGTCTGCATTGGAGAAGATTGTGCCACAAGGCCTGATACGGAATACAGTAATCCCATCCCTGAGAGTTCTGCGTTCCAGTTGTTCGTATTTCATATTTATATATTGTCATTATCATTTTTTGCGGAACGCGAAACAAAGTCTTCAATCAGTAAACGAGTGCATGCGCGCGTCTAACCTGTTCGAACTTTTTACACGCTTGAAAACCACTGTACTGGAGCAGCGCAGTCATCGCGTGGTCACGTGGTTGCAGTCGATGAGTGCACAAAATAGAGTACCTAGCTGTTAATAAACGTAATATTTTGGTCAATCTTGGTGAATCTTCCAACACTTCACATGAACAGACTGAGATGCATTGCTACAGAAACATATCTATTTGGCCCCTAGTTTAACCTATTTTTTTTTCTTATTTTATTTTTTCTTAGAAATTACTTCCGGTGACACTTAGTATGTCATTGAAACACTTTTGTTTTTCAATACAAGACCTTGAGGCCATTGATTGACATCTGACTGTCTTGTGTTATTTTTTTCTACATTTTGCGGTTTCACGGGCTACAAATTGGGTATTGTAGATGTAAATATGTGTACATAAAGTCAAATAGTGACCCATATTGTAAATTTTTATGTGCTTAATATAAATACAGATGCTAGATTTCTAAAATAATTTTTTCATCATCATTTTTTTCTTCTTCTTCTTACACATATGACTAGTTTAAATGAAATGCTTGTGATATAATTAACTGTGACTTTCATTTTACAGCTGTATTACATTTGTTATTTTTATACTCTCGTTTGTCAGAAAATAGCTCCTGTAGCTAATGTTATTTGTTTATGAAACCGACGTTAAATAGTTTCTTGTATCATATCAATGTTTAACTTCTGAAAATATTCATCGTGAATTATTATCACTTATAAATCCAGCTGTGTATCTGCTCAACAATTTTTTTGTGGGTTGAGTAATAGGCGCTAAAGCGCCAGAGTTATGTCAAAAATGAGATTATTTCCTTAAAAGAGGATGAAAGAAACTTTTGCTTTCGATAAAATCCAAAATACCAATCCTTTAATGTACACAAAGTTTGAAATCTGAGGGCAGAGCATTTTGGAAGTTATTCAAACGTTTCATACTGTACGCATAGTTCTGCATATCAGGTGTTCTGGCCCAGTAGTCGAGTGTCTACATAAAATCAATATGAAACAATCAACGACCGGACCACTAGGTCAGATCACCCGATATACAGAACTATGAGTACAGTATAAAAAGCTTGAATAACTTTCACATTGCTCTAGCCTCAGTTTTCAAGTTTTTTCACATTGATGTACTGTCATTTTGCATTTTAGCTGAAGTTAGTATAAATTCCAGAGCATAAGCAGACATTTTTCATTCACTTTTTAGGAAAAAATCATATTTTTGGCATAACTCTGGCATAGGGACTATCACTCAACCCACAAACATTTTGTTAAGCAGATACATAGTTTGATTTATAAGTGACACTATTTTGCGATGAATATTTTCAGAAGTGAAATATTGACCAAAATATTACCCTATTAAACAGCTAGGTACAGTATTTTGTGCACTCGTCGACTGCAATTACCACGCGATGACTGCACCTTTCGAGTACAGAGGTTCTCTAGCGTGTTTAACATCGTGATACGTTTACATTGGAGAAGATTGTGCCACAAGCCTTATGCGAAATACGGAAGTGTGATGCATAAAAGATCATAGATTCTATCTTTTCTGGTGCTTTAGACACGATGTGTCAGTTGCAAGGACGGCGTAAAGTCGAAAGTAAAGCAAAAACGTTCCCAAATTACAACGTCCCCGAGTTGCCCCCAATCAGGGACCCTATAGACCAATGTGTATATACCCTTGTCCCAATGTGTTCGACACTCCATGACAATGACAAATTTTACCAGCCCGTAAAACAATACAATAAGCATATAGACTATAGTCTACACCCAAATCGACTTTTGCATGATTTGTACAGTGTTATTTTTTTTCGACATTTTTCGGTTTTAAGGGCTACAAATTGGGTATTGTAGATGTAAATATGTGTACATAAAGTCAAATAGTGACCCATATTGTAAATTTTTATGTGCTTAAGTACAGATGCTAGATTTCTAATATAATTGTTATTTTTTATCATCTTTGTTGAAGTTTTTTATCCTTTGTTGATGACAGACAGACAAATACAGTTACAGTCATATTGCACTCAGAAGGTGACAAAACAAATCACAGGCTAGTATATCAGTTAGAGATGGTCCAGAGGAGGGACGCAAGGTTGGTAACTGGAAGGTACCATAATACATCCAGTGTATCTGACATGCTTCATAGTCTGGACTGGAGATCCCTCGAACAAAGAAGAGTAGATTCCAGGCTGACCATCCTCTGTAAAATATGAAACCACCTTGTTGCAATTGATGAGAATCTTTATTTACAGAGAGGCACTGGGCGCCAAGAGTATCAATATCGCCTGTTGATGATAGACAAAGACTACACACGCTTTTCCTTCTTTCGCAGGACAAATCATACAGTGGAACCAGCTTCCATGTCAAATCTGCCTGGTAGAGTGACTCGATTCCTTCAAGACCCAGGTCACGAGGATTGAGCACTCTAGACTCATTTAGTCCAAAACGTTTCTTCTATCTCTTTTTCTTTTCTTCCTTTACTTCATTCTGCCTTTCCAATTTCTCTTCTACTCTTAATTACTCATCTTCTTCGTTGCTTCTACTACCACTTCCCTTCTCGCACTCCACTGGTGATAATCCTCATATTTGAGGGCATACTAGTATACCGGCAAAAAGTACACACAAAAAATGGCCAAACCTGCATGATCCTTAAGCAATCTGAGTGGTATATGATTTGATAAATGCGTTAAGACACTATGTTCAGATACTAAACCCTCTCATTGTAAAACGGACTGAACGTATATATAGCTTACAACAGTTAGAGTGGCCAAAACTCAATAGAGCCTTAGCCAGTCTGAGTGAGATATGATTGGATAAATGCGTTTAGACAACATGATCAAATACTTAACCATTTCCATGGAAAAAAACAAAAACAAACGCGTTTATATTGAGGAGTACGAGAGCTTTCAACAATTATAGTCATATTGCACTCAGAGTGGCCCAAACTCAATAGAGCATTATAGGCAGTCTGAGTGGGATATGATTGGATAAATGCGTTAAGGCACCATGTTCAAATACTTAACTCATTCATTGTAAAACAAAATAAACGTATATTCCGAACTACGTGAGCTTTCAACACTTAGTCATATTGCACTTAGAGTGGCCACAATTCCACAGAGCCTTAGCCAGTCTGTATGGGGCACTCTATCTATCTATCTATCTATCTATCTATCTATCTATCTATCTATCTATCTATCTATCTATCTATCTATCTATCTATCTATCTATCTATCTATCTATCTATCTATCCATCCATCCATCCATCCATCCATCCATCCATCCATCCATCCATCCATCCATCCATCTATCTATCTATCTATCTATCTATCTATCTATCTATCTATCTATCTATCTATCTATCTATCCATTCATCCATCCATCCATCTTTCGTACATCTTTCGTACATCTACAGATTCCTTCAAATTCAGTTGCTTCCCCCAGACAGTCCCATTGTGGAATTTTCTGCCAGCATGGATAGCTGAGGCCCCTTCTTTGGTATCTTTCAATAAGGGGCTGACCCTCTATCACTCAAAGCAATGTTAATAATGGGCCCACTTGCCTAGCAACTCATCAAGGCGGGGTGCTTCTTTTTACATAACTTTACATTGAGTGTACTTTGTATACATTATTGTCAGTGTCAAACACAGCCAAAAGTTTTTTGTTGTTGTTTTCTTCAAAACTTCAAAATTAGCATTCCATTTCAAATTGGTCAGTTTTGATTGTAGACAGTATAAATCAGTATAGCCAACTGAAAATCCTTTCACTTAGATGGATATTTTTGAGGGTTTAATTACGACTTCATGATTTACAAATATCCTATTCTGATTAGTTGCTATGGTCAAGCTAAACGTTTTATACACGTCAACATACAGGTCTGATAACTAGATAAGATCAGAGTTGGCACGACACATGAATAATCCCTTTTTGTAAGAGCTTTTGGGTCGAGTATGGAATAACAATAATTGTTTATATGAATAATATATGTTGGAAATTTCACATTCTTTTTAGCTCACTGAGCCGAAGGCTGAAGGTGAGCTATTGTAATCGTTCTTTGTCGGTCTTCCGTCCGTCGTCCGTCCGTAAACTTTTTCTTTAAACGACATCTCCTATCTGAACCACTGGTCCAAATTTCATATAACTTTACATGTATGTTTCCCATAATGCCCTTTTTCAAAATTGCAGAAATGGTTCCGCTCCACCTAACAGGGGGGGGGGGGGGGGCACAGCCCAGATAAGAAATTTTTTAAAAGACATCTACTCCTGAACCACTGATCCAAATTCAAAATAATTTTACAGAATTGTTCCTCATAATACCCTCTACCAAAATTGCAGAAATGGTTACACTCTGCTGAACAAAAGCCCGCCAGAGCTCCAGATAAGAAATACCTTTAATTGCATTTCCATCTGAATCATTGGTCCAAATTCAAGATGATTTCACAGGATTGTTCCTCATGATGCCTTCCTCAAAAATTGTACAAATGGTTCCAGTACACTGAACAAAGAGGCTGCCAGAGCTCTAGATAAGAAATATCTTTAAACAACATCTCCTCCTTAACCACAGTTCCAAATTTCATATAACATTACATGAATGTTCCCCATGATGCATTCTTTCAAAATTGCATAAATGGTTCTGCTCCGCCAAACAGGAGGACTGCCAGAACTCCAGATAGGAAAACTTTTAAACAACATCTCCTCCTGAACCACTGACCCAAATTATTCCTCATGATGCACTCTACCATAATTTCACAAATGGTTCCACTCCACTGACCATTCTCAGGTGAGCGACCCAGGCCCAAGGGTCCTCTTGTTTTTTGTTGTTTTTTTTTTTTTGTTTTTTTACTTCTGAACAATCTAAACAATACAGGGTTGTTGTCAGTTACAAGCGAAAGTATGTGCACAGATTACTGGTTAACCGCTTGTTCAAGCCTGCCCAGGAAAAAAGTTTGGTTAGGTGAACTGACCGTCCCGCAATGACCATAGCTGTTGACTTGGGACGTAAAGCAACAAAACAAACAAACAAACAAACAAACAAGTTGTGGTCATGTCAGACAATGTGTGATGATCTTCATTATCTTTTGGACAATATATTTATAAGATTTGGCTCAAAATTGTATAGACAAATTGTAGGTATTCCAATGGGTACTTATTGTGCTCCTCTTGTTGCAGATTTGTTTGTGTTTTGTTATGAGAGAAACTTCATATTGTCCCTGTCAGACAATAATCGAAGTGATATTATTGAAGCGTTAAATTCCACCTCCAGATATTTAGAAGACCTACTTAATATTGATAATCCTTATTTTGAACTTATGGTAGGTCAGAAATGTCCCACTGAACTTCATTTATATAAAGCGAAATCTGCTGATACAGAAGCCCCGTTTTTGGACTTGGACTTGTCCATAACGAGTGGCATAGTTTCATCTAAGATTTACGATAAACGGGATGATTTTAATTTTGAAAAAGTAAATTTCCGATTTCTAGATGGAGATGGTCCTCTCTCCCCTTCCTATGTTGTATATATTTCGCAACTTATTCGTTTTGCGAGAGTGTGTTCTAATGTTGATGACTTCAACAACAGAAACCTATTTTTGACTACTAAGTTATTTAAACAATGTTATAGATATCATAAAGTTCGTAAAGCATTTTCTAAATTCAACCACAGACACCCAGAGTTAATTGTTAAATACAATATTGGTTTAAAAACCCTTCTGCAACAGGGCATATCAGAACCTTTATTTTCTGGTGATTTAGTTTTAAAATTCAAAAGTTGTTAGAAATTGTATTTTATTGATCAATTCAAAAAGATTATCAAACGTTATAAAAAAAAGTTGGATATAACTTGTATATCATGCGACAGTCTGCATGCCTGGTTGTAAACCAAATCACGGGTTATAGCTATGGTTTCTCCTCTAATTGTACGACGGTGGGTCAGGCCTCAGACCCAATGACGAATCTGACATAAAGCTTTAATCGGTGGGTTGGTTCTTGGCTTTAGCTGGGCCAACCGTGGCTCAAATGAGGTTTTCTTTAGCTCTGACTATCTGTGAGTCGTGAGCCCTTTTCCCAGTTTCATCATAGTTCGTTTATTTGATTATATTGTTTTTATATGATGAAACATTACAATAGTTAGGAATCCTCCATGCGAGCTTAACATTTTTTGTGTCCAAGAACAGCAGAATCTAGGGCGAAGATTTGGTACCAGTAAAATGCATTTAAACCCCCAAGTGGCTTTGGCTGCTGTCCGTTCTAAGGTGGTGGTTCTGTTTTTGTTGCTTCGTTGTTGATTGTTACTCCCATCGTGGGATTCTGTAATTGTTCTATGTTTTTGTTGTGCGCTACTTTGTGTCCATTCTAGTTTTGCAATCATCTCGATGGGGAAGAGAGAGCTGGTTGCTTTGCTTTGTTTGTCTTCCTAGTGTCTCGTGATTGTTGTGTGTGGCTCTTCCTCACGATGCCACGGGTTTGCATGTGGTTTGTGATTGTGGTATTTCCTGATCATACTCACTTACTAGTTTTGAGTGCAATGTTAAAATGCATGTACTTTTTTCAAATTTCGACATCAACTGTCGAAAAAGGAGAATACATATGCATATATTATATAGTACACTTAAAAATATAGTAACACGTTAAATTTCATGATAAGACAAAAAAGGTGATAAGAGACGCAGAACACAGACAGGTACACAACCGCAAGAACGCAATTAAAAGGAAAAAAACACCGTTACCTGAGTCAACTCTTCCTCAGCAAGAGGATTGCAAACTATACAGGACATAAAAACTACATTACAAAAACAAGGTCACAACACAAAATCCACCATACAACTTTGGCACATCTGTTTTTGTTGATTGTGAACAGCAAAAATGAGGATCAGCCTGCGCATCCGCAAGTTCCGATCACCGTTATGTTTGATAGTTTCAAATACCCGCATATTCGAGACCATGAAAGGCTACAATCACCAACCCATGGCACCATGAGGAAGAGACAGAGAACACAGACAGCCACCACACAATTAAGATAAATGAGCGACAACCATGCAGCTCTTCTCTCCTCCACAAGATGATTGCTAAACTAGAATGGGCATCGAGAACTACGATGCAACACCAAAGCCATACACAAATGTGAGAGCAACAACAATTAAATAAAAAAAAAAAACAGAATCGTAGCCTTATAAAGGCAGCAGCAAACATGTAGGTTGCCGAGGGGTGCTAATGCATTATATTGACCAAATCTTTGCACCATTGATTCTGCTGTAACTTGTTCAAACGCAAAACCTGAATATCATTGCACAGAGAAACCGTGAATCAAATCATATTAAAATATCCTATGATAGATTGGTTAAGCTTTACTTACTGAGATGTATTCAGAAATTGAGAATATACTGTTCCCAGTTTAGATACAAATATTTCCTTACTAAATGAGCCAATAACCCGCGATGAAGTTGAAAATTCTCTTTATAGAGCAAAGCTGAATCGCGCTCCTGGGTTTGATGCTATTCCAGCTGAGGTATTGCGAAATTCGGTTTGCATTGATTTATTGTATAAGATTATTAACTTTTGTTTTAAAAATGGCTCCGTGCCAAGTGATTGGAATAAGGGAGTTATCAGGCCAATCCCTAAATCAGACGAAAATGATCCAAGAGACCCCTTATGCTACCGCGGTATATGCCTGATATCCATCCCATGTAAAGTGTATGCTGACATTCTGAATGTTAGATTTAGTCAATGGATAGATGAGAATAACATCGTTGTAGATGAGCAAAACGGATTTCGACGCAACAGATCATGCTTAGAACACATATACGCACTCTATACAGTAATCATTAAGCGGAAACAGCAAAAACAATCTACGTTTGAGCAGCATGTGGGTCTCTATAGAGCCAGATCGATAAATATGACGTAATAAACAATGGGACACCTTCTATTGTTGTCCCAAACACTTTCTATTGTAGTTCTGCGAGAGGTGTCAAAATAAAGGTAGAACTACAACAGAAAGTGTTGGACGTAGTCACAACGTAGTTACAACGTAGCCACAACGTATGGAACGTTGTAAAACGTTGGGAAAAGTTCCGAAAGGTTTCGAAGTATGTTTGGATTGGTATTTATCCGTTTCTTTGTCTAAGATGCAATCTTTTGTACGCGAAGAAGAATAAGGCAGACATTATGAATGCAACTTGCAATATTGTGCTCGTTATGTCATTCATTATCTCTCAGCTCTGTCCAACTCGAATTCGCAGCATATGTCAAATTCCAGGACCTTTCTTCCGAAACAGAATGGAAAGCAGCGGTTACCTCGAAAAGCTTATAGGGAGCGCAGTGGCTCAGTGATAGAGTGCTTGACTCGAGACCTAGTGGGCCGCGGGTTCGAACCTCATCGGCGTCACTGCGTTGTGTCCTTGAGCAAGAGTCCCTTTTCAAAATACTGGTTCAATCCAGGAAGGCCCGTCTCGACAAAACTGAATATTTGTTGACGGGGACGTCAAACAAACAAACAAAAACATATGCTGTGGGTACTCAAAAGAACCGTCTCATTTATCGTTACGGCCCTTCATCAATATTGCAATTGTATCGGGCCATCTGTAGTTACCTCAACAAAACCATAAGCTGTGGTTACTTAAAAGAACATGGCTGACTCGCACCCTCTCGTCTAGCCATTTTACGGCCCTTTCAACAGTATTTTAGATGTATTGAGCATTTACTAGTCCGGCTGCATCTTATAGGGTTTATGGTAGAGTAGGTAAGAACGCCCACTTAATTTTCATTCTCAAAGTGAGGAATGTTAACGTGCCCTGAGTTACATCCAAACGAGTTTTACAAGTATAAATTGATGCCTCATAGATACACGTATAAGTGTCCAGTATGCGGTATAGTAGAGCAGACGACTGGCCAAAAGTCCTCTCCTTAAGGACTTTGCTGGTCAGATCGGTGCAACATCTAGTGACATATACCAAAATGTTTGTTTGTATGTCCAGCTTCATAATCCGGTTGATGACATCGTCGCTGATGAGTACTAACAGAGTTACGGCCCTTGAACCGTACATACCCATTAAAACAGATTATTAGAATTTTGCATACAGTTGGCAGATAGCATTGCATTTATTTCTAATAAGCATACATAATTGAAATATTTTTATGATTTATATGGTATTGGATTAGAAAACAACATTGAAATATTGTTTCAACATGTACGATAACTAAAGGTGTGTTTGTCCGTGTGTCTTTTTGTAAATAGTGTCAATGTAAAAGGGCAATGCTAATATTTCATAAACACAATTTTTAACCATAACTTAGTTCAAAATGCAAGTTTCATCTTTTTTTTTTATCAATGTAAGCAACAGCATACACTTGTTTTAGGTAAAGCTTCAAATTAAGTTGTGACCTTTCTCAAGGTCAAAGGTCAAGGTCAAATAGGCATACCCCCCAAATCACAAAAAAATGCGTAATTTATGTATCTGTTTATTAGTAAAAGTATAGTTTGTGCCTGTTTGAAGCTTAACTCATAAGTACTAGTCTTACATACTTAAATTCAACATATTCTTTGCCACCAAAGGGGAATAAATACCCCCAATCAAGAGAGGCGTGAGCTATTCCGTAACGGCCTCAGTTTGAATCACGTCAAGATGATAACCGCTTTATACTACCACATTCGACTGGCCAGAATTCCTCTCCTTATGAACTTTGCTGGTAAGATTGTGCTAACATCAAGCGTCATATATACCAAAATATTTGTCCGTATGTACGACTTCAGAATCCAGTTAATGACATCGTCAAAGATGAGTACTTACACAGTTAAGGCCCTTGAACCGTACACACACGTTATATAGGATTATGCATATGCTGTATACAGTTGGTCTAGAGCATTGCATTTATTCATAAGGACACGTTAATACAATATTGTTATGACTTGTATGGTATTGGTTGGAAAACAACATTTAAAATAAATTATCAATACCAATGATACATGTACAAAAAGCTGTGTTTGTCCGTGTGTCTGTTTGCAAATAGTTTCAATGCAAATGGAAAATGCAAACTTTTCATAAAAAAATCTTTATCTATATTGAAATAGTTCAATTGCCATATTTCGTCAATTTTGTTTCATCAAAATAAGTAATAGTCTACACTCTTTGTATGTCAGAGTTAAACTTTGTGTTATGACCTATTTAAATGTCAAGGGTCAAGGTCAAATAGACATATTTAAAATCTCAATATTTATTATATTTCATTAGCCCACCTGAGTCATAAGCTCAAAGTGAGCTATTGTGATCGTTGGATGTGTGTTGTCCGCCGTGCGTCATCAACAATTGCTTCAAACGATATCTCACCCTAAAATAATGGCTTGAATTTAGTCAAATTTGGCTGACAGGAATAGTCCTTATATGGCCCTCTCAAATAATTGATGAAATAGTATATCTAGATCAAGTGGGTAAAAATAGATTTTCGAAAACTTAAAAAATCTTCTTGTCTGAAACCACAAGGCTGATAGCCTTGATATTTTGTGTAGGATTATCTAGTAGATATTTTTCTTTTTTGTTCAAATTATGCCCATGGGGCCACAAATTGTCCCGCCTCTGGGTTCACATGTTTTACATAGGCTGTGGGTTGGTCTGCAGAGTGTGATTGTGGTATTTCCTGACCATACTCACTTGCTTTTTTTTAAAACGGGAAACATGAAAAAATATTGTCTGAAACCATTTGAGCCTTGATATTAAATATGTAGCATCATCTAGTAGACCTCTACTAATTTTGTTAAAATTATGGTCCTAGGGCCAATTGTGGCCCGCTTCAGATTCACATGTTTTCCATAGGTTTATATAAGGTACACATAGCAAATCTTCTTGTCTGGAACCACTTGGCATACGGCCTTGATAATTGGTATTTGTATCATCTAGTAGACCCCTCCACCAGGTTTGTTAAAATTATGCCCATTTTGCCAAAATGGACCCATCCTGGGGGCCACGTGTTTTACATAGGCTTTAATAGGGAAAGCATAAAACAATATTCACAGGGTTATAGCGTCACCTAGTGCTACTTTACCAAGTTTGTTCAAATTATGGCCCTTGGTTTTATATAGTTTTTTTACAGCAAATATGAAAAAATATTGTCTGAAACCACATGGCCCAATGCCATTATATTAAGTATGTAGCATCACAAAGTAGACCTCCACTGAGTCTGTTCAAATAATGGCCGTGCAGACAAAAACAAGCCACGAAGGCTATATAGGTTTATTTAAATAAAGCACAAAACCCTTCTTGTTTGACCCACAAGGCCTGGAGCTGCCAAGTTTATTCAAAACTGGCTCCACCCAGGGGGATCTCATGTTTTACATTGGCTTGTATAGTTAAAACATAAAAAATCTTCTCTGGAACCACTTAAGTTCTACAACAATGTAGTATCGTCCAGTGGTTCTTTTTATTATGCTTTATTGTTGTCACCTTTTTGGAATACAAACGCGAATAGCATCAAAGTACTGTGAGGTTTCCATTATATAAACGTTGCCATTAGAGAAACATCATACATATTGTATATGCTAAATTTTCTGAGAACTGGACAGGCTCAACATAATTTTGATTGTACTGTCATCACTACCAATGCCTTCAGATTCAACACATACATTATTTTGTCTACATCTTGGTGTGTTATAATCTAGATCTGATAGAAAAAATGTCAACCATTTGCAGGCCCTGTTTATTTGGTGTATTTTAGAAACATGTTCTTGGAAAAATATGATTAAATTATAACTTCAATTGCAATAAGGTAATTGAAAGTGTTATGAAATTAAAATACATTTATTTCTGAGTAAGAAAGACTAAAAACAGCTCATTGTTAATTTATAGAGCGGACTTTTGACGAGAAAATGTGAGTTAGTAAGGTTATCATTTGAGGTTAATGAAATAATCTGTAGGTTACAGTATGTCTTGCAGGGTCGTCCTGAAAAGGATGTTTAGCAAATCAATTTGGTTTATCTAAAGTGTTAGGGTACCTTAAACTAACAAGATACAAAAAAGCATTAGTTTTCCAAAGCATAGACGAAAATCTAAGCAAAGCAGGAAAATGATACATAATATCTGTATATAGAAAACTTAAAAGCTACATACTGTTTAGATTTAGAATAGTCATCATTTCTGATGAAATATGAAGCCATAAAGATTGTCAGTATATTCGTACCTCATCCACTTTGTCAATGATCATTTACGCTGGTTTGATGAAAGAATAAAATGCAGATACACATTTATGTTGGGTGATACAGGAAGACAAATGCAAACGTCATCAAATTATATAAAATGAAGGAAATTTCAATATTTCACCAATATTTTGGGACCATTGATTCATTTATTTATAAGGCCTATTATATTGATTTTTAATCTTAAAACGACGCAAAATCAAGGGCAATAATGCATGTTCCATGCAGTATTTTATATCGCTAAAGCAATACAAAAGATGCTGTAAAGATGTGTAAAACCAAATGTCTCGTATATTTTATTGCAATCAGATCTTCAGTAAGCAAGTTATTGGAGGAAAATTGGATTATAGATCCATTTTCTATGTTTGAGTCTTGCCATTAAGGGACAACAACTCGTGGTTCAAAAAATAGAAATATGTAGCAGAAACAAAGGGTTGCATGCATTATGGGGCTTTTTTGGCCCCCTCTAGAGCAAAAAACTGAAAGTTCCTGGGTCAGGTGTGGTACTTGATTGTATCGATTCCTGATCTTTGCACCCTTACTTACTTTCACCAATTTCATCCTAGTGATTTGTTAGAAGAATAGCCCAAGTGTAAAATTCTTGCCTTTATTTTCCTTTTACCGGTTGCTATGGTAACCAAAATGGCTAAAAAATAGGCTTAAAATAGAGAAATGGCTATTTTAGGCCAAATTTGAGGATTTTGGAGACCGATTTTTTAAGAATAAGATATCAGCACAAGCAAATACCAAAAAAAACTTTTAATATATTATGTGCCGTGATAATTCTCATCATCTGTTAATTTTTTTTTTTGGTATTTGCTTGTGCTCAATATTAATTCCTCTGTTACATGTCTCAAATTTGCTCCAAAATGGCCATTTTCCTATTTTCAGCTTATTTTGGCGGCCATTTTTGTTACCATAGCAACCGTAAAAGTCGAATCAATACGAGAACTTTACACTTTGGCTATTGTTCTAATAAACTAATAAGAAGAAACTTGTGAAGAGCAAATTTTGTTTTTTGACCTCATATGGGGCCAAAATTGCCTCTTAATGCACGTGCCCCTTTTGATCTGCAGTTTGGCATAGTATTGGTTCAGGATAGATTTAAATCTATTTAGAAAATAAGTTTTCAAATTTAACTTATTGAGCTATTATTATTTACTGCATTTTTCCATACAAAACAATGGAAAAAATAATCAAGGGCAGTAACTCTTCCTAGAATATCTAGATAGTTTAATGCATTATAATTGTGTTTGGCGTACTAAGTATATTAACCCCAGTAAGTTTCAGGTATAAATGGTAACATATATTCAAGTTATAAGGTAAATTGTGTTTAGCCTTGCAAGAGTTATGGTTATTGGTGCCACTAGTGACCTAAAACGATTTTCTTGGGTGTGCTTGACAATCTTAAGAAAGATCGTGTAAATGCACTTGCAATACAGTTACACTGTCAGAAATTATTCTCTTCGTATTTAGGCTATAAAAATTTGGGTGATTTAGTATTATAAGACTTTTATCAATGTTAGCGTTTTCACCTCATCTTATAGGTGGGTGGGGTATTTACATGCTAGTAGTTGCCCCAGAGCACTCTATTTGTAGAAATTAGAATCTAGAAACCCTGTTGACATAACTGAGGCACTGATCTTTGAATTATTATTCATTTTTAAAGACATAAATCTAGCGGGCAGTTTCTTTAGTTGAAAGTTTCTATTATATGCTTATTCAAAGCAGCTGGGTTTTGAAATAGGATATAACTGTAATATACGAAGAAAATAGTTCCAAACCTTTTTTCTTTGACTAAAACTAAACTTATTTACTTCTTCAAGTGCTCTCATGAATAGTGATGGCTATATTTATTTCCTGAATGCATGATTTTGATTATATTCCAAAACTGACACCTATAATATGATCAAAATGGGTGGGGGTATATCAAAGGGACTTAACTCGGTCAGTACTCAAAATCAGCGGTGTCATCAACTGCTTCTATTTACTAGAGACTCTACATTTTTGTTTGGTACATGAACATGTATGTGACACTAGATGTTAGCAAAATTTGACCCACCCTCAAACAGCCCTGAGATCTGCAGTAGTAATAGGTGGGTGGGGTATGTACATGCTTAGTATTGTCCCCAAAGCATATCCGTATACAGAAATGGGAATCTAGAAACCCTGATAATATAGATAAGGAAGTTTTCTTTAAATTCTTAGTCATTTCTAAGGACATAACACTAATAGGCAGATTCTTAAATTGAAAGTTTCAAATATATTTTATTCAGGAGTTTTGACACCAAATTTACTTTTAAAGACGAACAAAAAAGTTTGAAAGCCCATTTCTCTGACTAAAACTTAACTTTTCTACTTTTTCAAGTACCGTTATGAGCAATGATGGGCATTTTTTTTTCTTACTGGATGTTTCATCTCAATTATTTAACAAACTAATGATCATAGCCTCTTATAATATGATCAAAATGGGTGGGGTAATTCAAGGGGAGATAACTCGGTTAGTACTCAGAATCAGCGGTGTCATCAACTATTTCTATTTACTAGAGACTTTACATTTTTGCTTGGTATATGTACATGTATATGACACCAGATGTTAGCAAAATATGACCAAGGCCACCCTCAAACAGCCATGAGATCTGCAGTAGTAATAGGTGGGTGGGGTATTTACATGCTTATTATTGCTCCCAGAGCATTCCGTATACAGAAATTGGAATCAAGAAACCCTGATAAGATCGATAAATAAGTGTTCTTTAAATTTTTAGTCATTTCTAAGGGTATACCACTAATGGGCAGATTCTTAAATTAAAAGTTTCAAATATATTTTTATTCAATAGAGTTTTAACACATAATTTAACTTTGAAAGACCAACAAAACAGTTCAAAAGCCCATTCTCGGATCAAAACTTAACTTTCTACTTTTTCAAGTACAGTTTTGAGTAATGATGGGTATATTTTTCTTCCTGGACGCTTCAACTCAATTATTTAACAAGCTAATGATCATAACCTCTTATAATATGATCAAAATGGGTGGGGTAATTCAAGGGGAGATAACTCGGTTAGTACTCAGAATCAGAGGTGTCATCAACTACTTTTAAAAACTAGAGACCCCACATTTTTATTTGGTATATAACACTAGATGTTGCAAAGATCTGACCAGTAGACCCCTCTGACAGCCTTGAGATCTGCAGTACTAGTAGGAAGGACGTGTTGAATATTGTACTTCATCTTAAGACTGTACATAGAGCAAATGCGAATGGCTGGTTGTTTAAAGCAAAATTGTTATACCTGATCGTTGTATAACAGGCACAGACATACAAACGGATGGACGAACAGACAGACGGTCGTGCGTCCGCCGGAAAAGCTTTCCCTTGGGTCTAATCTCTCAGAGATGTCCATCGTCTGTGTAAACGTTCGCAATTGTACGTCATTAAAAATGAAAGACATTTCTACCCGCTATTGTTGTAGTTATTCACAATGCAATCGAACAATTATAGCTTTTAAAACAGTTTGGACCAAGCGTTTACCTCGATAAAAACTTATGCTGTGGGCACTCGAAAAGAACCGTCTCATGTAGACCCTGATCAGACTGCTGTACAGATATGATATACTTTAGGGTAATGTGATCGTTGTATAGCTGTAAATGAACAGACTGCCCTCAAATCTATGGCATATCTACTACAGAAACATCGATATGTGTGTAGGCCGTTTAATGTACAAATCATAAGGTATGTGAGTAGTAATGGACGCCACTATGGGCCAATTTTTTTTAAGCCTGAAAAGAACTTAGAATTTTTCAGGCTAAAAAATTGGCCCATAGATGGCTATCCTGGTAGGCTTGAGTGACTAGCTGTGAATAACTTAGTTTATTTTTGGGATTATTCTAGCTGGAGGCTGTGATTGTGATACTTTCTTGGGCTTTTGGGGAATAACTTAGTTTATTTTTGAGGTCTATTCTGGTTGGGCCTATAATTGTGATAGTTTTCTGGGCTATTGAGAATAACTTAGTGTATTTTTGAGGTCTCTTCTGGTTGGGCCTATAATTGTGATAGTTTCTTGGGGTATTGAGAAATAACTTAGTTTATTTGAGGGTTATTCTGGTTGGGGCTATGATTATGATAAGCTCCTGATGATATCCACTGGTTGGTTTGTGATTATGATAGTTTCCTGGGCTATTGAGAAATAACTTGGTTTATTTTTGAGGTCTATTCTGGTAGGGCTTATAATTGTGATAGTTTCCTGAGGTTTTGGGGAATAACTTACTTTATTTTTGAGGTCTCTTCTGGTTGGGCCTATGATTATGATAGTTTCCTGGGCTATTGAGAATAACTTAGTTTATTTTTGAGGTCTATTCTGGCTGGGGCCTATGATTGTGATAGTTTTCTGGGCTAATGAGAAATAACTTAGTTTATTTTTGAGGTCTATTCTGGTAGGGCTTATAATTGTGATAGTTTCCTGGGCTATTTGGAATAATCTAGTTTTTTTGTTGAATGCTCGGTAATAGTTTCTTGGGCTGTTGGGAAATATTTTTGGGATTATTCTGGTTGGGTCTATAATTATGATAGTTTCCTGGGCTATTGAGAATAACTTAGTTTATTTAGGGGTATTTTGGTTAGGTCTATGATTGTAATAGTTTTCTAGTCATATCCACTGGTTGGCAAGTGATTATGATAGTTTCCTGGGCTGTTGAGTCTATTTGAGAGTTACTCTGGCTGATCAATGATCATGATAGTTTCTTGGGCTGTTGGGAAATAACTTAGTTTATTGAGAGTTTATTGAGAGATATTAATGGTCCTGCTGTGGTGATATATAAAATAACTTAGCCAAATTCAGCTTTGAAAATAACTTAGTCAATTTATCTAGAGTAGGTGTGTACTTAGATATGATTAGACTGCTTGAAGGTATTTAAGAATTATACTATTTCAGATTCTTGCATGAAGTCGTATTTGATAGCTAGTATCTATCTTATGATTAAGTTAGAGCTTCTTTTGATATCTTAGATAATCATCATCATCATGTAATAGTATTGGGTTTTAATTATCAGATGTTGATGAATGTTGCTTGAGATGTGGATGCAATGTGAACCTTCACACGTAAAATGTGGATGCCATGTGGATCCACCACATCTCCACAATTTGAATGTGGATGTAATGTGGAGCAATGTGGATGTATTGTGGAGCAATGTGGATTTCCACATTTCAAATGTGAATAAATGCATATATATTGCGGGTCAGAATAATGGAGATTTACGTCCATTCTTTGATAAATACGAATTATATGTGGACCACCACACTTAAAATGTGGATCCACCACATCTCCACATCTTGACAATGTGGATCCACCACATCTCCACAATGTGGAGTTTCCACACCTACACATTTGACAATTTGACTTATACCCTCTCTCCAATCAATCCCTGGTAGGCTTGAGCATTGGGCTGTGAATAACTTTTTGGGCCATTCTGGCTGGTGTATGATTGTGATCATTCCCAGCTTTGAAAATAACTTAGTCAAATTTAGCTTTGATAATAACTTAGTCATTTTTGTGGAATAAAGGTCCTTCTGTGATGATATATAAAATAACTAAGTGAAATTCATGAGTCCAAATTATATGTTGTATTTCTGTCTGTAGTTGATATGTCATAAACAGAAAATTGTTTGCTCTCTTGATACCTGCAGATGAATTAGTTCTGATGTGATAAGATAGCAATTATCCTAAGCATTTATAGGGTGAAAACATTTTGAAAATCGGTCGAGGCAAACTCAAGTTATTGCGAAAATATGATTTTACTTTTTAGAAATCCTATTCTTGCTATTTCATGCCAATAAATTATCTCCCTTGAATAAAAAATTTCACGGTAAAAAATATGCGAAATTTGTAATAGCTCGGGTATTTTTTATCCGATTGACTTCAAATTTTTACCATAAGATAGCTCTTATATTCAAGTTATCGATTTTACATACTATAAGGCATGAAAACTATTATGGGATAGTGTAACATTGAGACACCATTTCAAACTCATTTTGTTATAGGATTACTTTATATATGAATCGCAAATATTTGCTTATTAAGTCATTAGAGATATATGTTGAACAAAAATAACTGACCACTGGTACTCTATGCGTCCGCCGAGGCCCGTAGAGAAGCTTTGTGCTTCAGAAACTGTTGAATATGCATTTAAAAAGGTAGAGCAGCTTCGGCTGTTTAAGGGCGCCAGCCTTCGGGTTGGAGTGGCTCCGCCTCAAATTCTCTGGTCCATAGAGACATACAGGAATTTGACTTGTATTTGAGACAGTTTCAATCGCCAGGGATTCCGAGGTTAGGATAGTACTGGGGGAGTAATGGTGCTGTTTATACAGTGCCTGATACTTCTTGCTAATTTTTCAAAAAATGTAGTCTCACCTGCACTTTAGTCCTAACAAAAATATGTAGTCTCGCCTGACAATTTGTGAAAATTTCAGTAGTTTGGCTAAAGGAAACTATTTGATCAATGAGAAAAAAAATCTAGTAGTTTTGCATATAAATTTTTTTTTGAAAACTAATATTCTTGACTGAGGATTTTTCTGAACTTATGGAAAATATTTGATCAGATGAAAAATTCAAGTAGTGATTACGCTTGATGAAACAATTTTGAGAATTTTCAGATTTCAGAAAATCTGGGTTTTTCCCACAGTATAAAAAGCTGATTTATTTTGCTATCGGTATAAATATGATGTTTCTGGTTGACACTTCTTCTTGTTCTTCGAACACTTAAAGAAGAAGAATGGATCTCTCAGCAAGACAGGAAAATACAAGCTGCAATGATGATATGAAAACACCTGCATCTAAAAGATCAACTAAATATCATATGAGCTATGGACAAATTTGATATCTGATGAAAAGGCTGAGTACAGCTTTGGATAGTAAACTCAAGCAAGGAAGACCACCAAAGTACTGTAGAATGTGCCATAGAGAACTTCGTAAGCTGATAGGAAACCAACTAGAAAGAATATCATTAGAAAAGAAATGTATGAAGGGAAGAAATATAATGGAGCAAAGATGTGATAAAAGAAAGAATTTATCTTCTGCAAAAGAGATCAGCAAAACAAGAAAATGCAGTCCTCTCTCAAGTGTTGCAACAAAAGAAGTACATGCAAATAATAAAGAGTAGAAATTGTCATATTTTTGTGATAAATATTGACAAAACTGTGTGTTTGTATGTCACTACAGGTATATAAAGGATACAATCAAAGAGAAGCTGTTCATTTACCAAAACGATTCCAATGGGTCAACATCAGTGTCCAAAGTGTGAACGACAGTTTGCAAGATCAGACAGTTTGAGACGACATCTGACAAGTCGTATCTGCAGTGAAGATATGGAGTCAGAAACAATGTCAGAAAATGAAGAATCTACTATGTCTGAAGAATCTGATGCAGAGACTTCCAGAAGTCATCAAAAGGAAGACATCTTTGGGAAATATACAGACAAAGATTATGGTATTCACGACGATAGTGATACAGACTATACTGATGAAGATGATGAAGACCAACATTATTCTAGAAAAAAGAGCAAGTTTGATCCTTGGACATTTTCCGTTAATGGAGCTCATAGTAACCTACAAGACACATTCAATGAAGGTGTACAACATATAATAGAGAAAAATCCAGACATGAACACAGATGAAGCAGAGGAGGTCACTTTGGATAAACTAGAACCAAGATACAGAGCAGAAGCCATTGGTCAATACAAGGCCTTCCTTAAATTTCCAAGGCAATGAAGAAAGATGCCTTGCACAAGAAGATAACAGATACAGCAAAACGACTACGAGATGAAGATGACTTTGATGAGGATGATGCTTTGAAATATGCTATTAAAAAACGAAGATACCTCTTGGATGGGAAACTTGAAGAATTTAACCCACCAACCTATTGCTTAGGTGAAGATGATGAATCAGATTCATTACAACGGAGTTCAGGATCAAAATATGCACCAAGTCAGCTTAAACAGAACAACTTTGGACCAAGAGATACTCAAAGTCAACTTCCAAAAAGGCCCTGGATGAATGCTTAAAACATTCTAATAGAATTCTACTTTGTATGATGGCATATATTCTTTAATTTCTCTTATTGTAAACAAACAGAGGGACGGCCCTAATCCTCTGTCATTGTAATCAGTTATAGTTAGCGGGGCAATAAAGTTATAGAAATGTTCCCCAGTCTTTGTTGTTCTTTTATTTAAAAAATATGTAGTAGTAAGCTTGAGAGGGCTAGCTATACACTAGTTAACGCTACAAAGTTATGCCTCTAGGAGTTGAGGTCTTGATTGACCAAGAGACTCTAAAGACGCATAGAACTTAGTAGCCTTGACTATTACACACACCATATATCACCACAAGTTATAGCTCCTAAAATGACTAGAATAGACCTCAAAAATAAACTAAGTTATTTCTCAATAGCTCAGGAAACTATCATAATTATAGGCCCAACCAGAAGAGACCTCAAAAATAGACTAAGTTATTCTCAATAGCCCAGAAAACTATCACAATTATAGGCCCAACCAGAATAGACCTCAAAAATAAACTAAGTTATTCTCCAATAGCCCAAGAAGCTATCACAATCACAGCCTCCAGCTAGAATAATCCCAAAAATAAACTAAGTTATTCACGGCTAGTCACTCAAGCCTACCAGGATAGCCATCTATGGGCCAATTTTTAGCCTGAAAAATTCTAAGTTCTTTTCAGGCTTAAAAAAAAAATTGGCCCATAGTGGCGTCCATTACTACTTATGTGTGCTTATTAGAATGCCTAAGGTACACGATTTTTTGCGTACGTTCGAGTGCACGCAGATGCGCAGACGGACAGGCTGATAGGCAGTTAGACGGACAGGCACAGACATACAAACGGATGGGCGCACGGACGGACGAACAGATGAGTAAACAGACAGAGAGATGGACGAACGGACGGTTGCGCACAGATATACGGGCGGACAGGCAGACAGATAAATGCAAAACAGAAAAAATCGGTAGCAATAAACTGTATTCGAGGTTTTTGACCAGGCCAGAATCGAACAAGACTGTATTCGACACAGAAGATGTCTCATAATTACACTTTGATTGTACTGTCTAACGGCACTGATTAGCTGCACACTTTTCTTATGACGCTACTCAAGCAAACAAGACATAAGTGATAAAAGATGATTTCAGACAACAAAAGGGTTTCATTGTTGAAATTATTGTTTGATAGACACAATCTAGACAATGAAACGTATAATATACGTTGAAAAGACGCAATTAAACGTACGATATACGTATGCATACGACATTGCGACGTTTCGCTATTAGCATCGCCATTTTTGTTTGGGATATGTCAATTATTATGGTTGTATAAAAGATATTTTGAAAAGCCACGCCTTCCTAATAAATGATAACCAATGAAAAGATAGCAACCAGTGGTTCTGAAATAAGATTTTAGGTAAGAAAGAATTCGTTGTCTTTGTTTCTTCATTCTCTATTTCGATTCTCAGGTTTGAAGATGGATCAATTTAAGTAGTACATGCGCCACTATAGCGCCAAGTTCGAAAAAAAGGTCCCTTATGACCATACAAAATCGTGTAAAAAGGTCCTTTTTACCACACAAATGAATGTTGTAGAATTATAGCATCAAGTTCAAGTTCACTCTTGTAATGACGTAATTTTCTATTTTTAGTAACTGACACGTTCAGACCTGTTTGTCTATATTAATACATTATGACCTGCTTGAAAATCAATTTTAATGACCTCTATAAAAGAAGTGCAATAAAATGCACCTGGTCCATTCTAAGGTCCCTTATGACCGCACAAAATGAAAGCTTATTGACATAAAGACTAACGATAAATACCTACGGGCCGCGTAGCGCAGTCGGTAATGTACCCGTGTGCAGATACTTGTCTGTCTGGGGATCCAGGGGTCGCGAGTTCTATCCTGACCAGGTCCCACGGAGATTGATCTGTGGCTCCTTACACAGTAGGCTGCTTACACTCTGAGCCCTTTTCTTCTGACGCGTGTTCAGTCAGGTGTTCAACCGTGTTGTCAGACGATTTTGTTTACTTGTCCTCTTGCACTGCCCCAATCACTGACCAGAATAAAGTGTATTGCGCTTTAATAATGAGATGTTTTTGCAACGTAAGAATCTCTCAAAAAGACACCATTATAAGACCACCATGTCCAGCCCAAACGATACGACGTACTATTTTGATCAGGAGGGGGTAAAGTGTCATATCAAGATCATAAAATGGACAGGTGTTATAGGCATCATATTAGTCTCTCTTAGCACACCACTCTATATTTTAGCAAGCATTGAATGGTCGAATAACTATCCTTTCGATTATGTAATGGAAGTCAATCAGACTGCATGCTCATATCTGAAGCAATTTGATCTCAAAGATAATGTAATTTTATCGGTGTGCAACAGAGATGGAGAAATCATGTTAGATATACGCCTCTTCCTAAATCAAACGGCTACCATTCGTGGTATTCCATTGAATCTAAGACAATGGAACGTTCTACAATGAGCATCCAATAGTGTGAATAGAGCTATCGAAAAAGGAAAACACATGTAAGAACCAATGATCATGGAAATAGTTAAAATTCATGATGGAGCTTTCAAGCGTCTTTAATCGAATTCATTCCTTATTAGAGTTGAAGAATGCATCAGGAGATGACAGAATCATCATGTTAGAATACATTACTCCGGGGCAAATGGCCTGTATAGGAGGGATAGTGCGCAGAATATACCACCATACCTTTCCTTTGTTGATTCGAGACCTGGCTTATTTTGAGGACAGAAGCTTAGTGTTACGTGTATTATTTTCATTAAGGGTATCTTTTCGTGGAAAAGTAGCCACACTAGTTCGTTACCACAGAATCTTGTCAAGACTTCTACGAACGTATTACCTCCAGGCCACAATCCAAGATCAAATACAATCTCAACAGGAATCTTAGCTGACAAAAATATGAGGTCGAGATGGTGGTGGGTGGTGGTGGTGGTGGTGGTGGTGGGTGGTGGTGGTGGTGGGTGGTGGTGGTGGTGGGTGGTGGTGGTGGTGGTGGATGGTGGCGGTGGGTGGTGGTGGTGGTGGGTGGTGGTGGTGGTGTAGATGTGTGTGATGTGGTGGTGATGGTGGTGGTAGTGGTGGCTGTGGTTGTGGTAGAGGCTGTGGTGGTGGTGGTGGTGTTTGGGGTTGTGGTAGAGGTGATGGTGTTTGAGGTGGTGGTGGTGGTGTAGTGGGTTGTGGTGGTGGAGTGGGTGGTGGTGGTGGTGGTGGTGGTGGTGGTGGAGGTGGTGGTGGTGGTGGAGTGGGTGGTGGTGGTGGTGGTGGTGGTGTGGTGGAGGTGGTGGTGGGGGTGTTGGAGTTTGTGGTAGAGGTGGTAGTGGTTGAGGTGGTGGTGGTGGAGGTGGTGGTTGTGGTGGTGGTGGTGGAGGTAGAGGTGGTGGTCGTGGTGGTTGATGTGGTGGAGGTAGAATGATTGTAAGAAGGATGAAACGTGTAAGTAGGAAGTAAAAACAATATTGGCTGAGGCAAAATGATCAGGTGTTTGATTTGCAACCAGTCTTATAGTAGGCGTGATGCATTGCAAAGACATGAACACAATGTCCATGGTAGTGGGAAAAATATCGACCAGTCACAACCATTGAAGGAAATGACATTTCAACATCCCTTTTCTATGATGGTGACTGGGCCCAGTGGATCAGGGAAAACTGAATGGACCAGAAAACTGTTACTCACTTCATTAATACAGCCACCTCCAGAACGTATCTTATGGTGTTATGGACAATGGCAACCCTTATACGAGGATCTTCAGAAGAGAATTCCATGGATAGAATTTTAGCATGGCATCCCAGACTATCTAAATAGTCCTCAGTTTATCAATCCAGGTAAACGAAACCTCATCATCTTTGATGATCTGATGACTGAAGCGAAGTGTGACCAGAGAATGGCCGATCTCTTTACCAAAGGCAGTCACCACAGAAATATATCTATTGTGTACCTTACCCAAAACGTGTTTTCTCAAGGTAAAGCGTGCAGGGATATTGCTTTGAATACGCAATACTTGGTCTTGTTTAATAATCCAATCGACAGACAACAAGTGGCAACCTTGGCAAGAAGAATTTATCCATCAATCAGCGCTATGTTTATGAAGCGATTTGAAGAAGCCACATCACGAAAACGTCGACTATAAATACTATCATGCTATAGTACAATGTATGAATGTTGCTGTGCTTGTTCTGTACTCTATATTACAATAAATATAAAACATGTATACTAGTGTTTGTGTTATTTTCATGCTTTCCCTGATATACCCTCTCTGCAACTCTACTATACCTTCCATATACCTCCACTGTACCCTCATCACGTAGTAACGAAGCCATTTTCATAATGTTTGAAAAGCTTATAAAAGTAAGAAAGAGGGCAAAGATTAGGAATCGATACAATCAAGTTTCAATGTAGCCTCCATTATTTTGTCACTCAGAATTTCATTTTTGCAGTAAAATGTTACTTCCGTCCTCGTTAAACCCCTTTGATTAGCCTCATCCCTAGCACACGCTAATCTGGTATCTTCCTGTGTGAATCCCAATCCTCTTAAATGCATCCTATAGTATCACGCACTCCTTTACAATCTAGCATCTGCACCATCTTGTTATAAATCTTACTCCTTGTAGACATACCATTTATTGTCTCCATGTACGTTAAACAATTCTGTCCATCACCAACACACACACACACACACACACACACACACATACACACACACACACACACACACACACACACACTACCCTACGACGACCCACCACTACCACCACCACCTCCACCACCACCACCACCACCACCACCACACCACATACACCACCACCTCTGTCACCACCACCACCACAACCACCCACCACCACCACCACCACCAGACAACAACACCACACACACCACCACACACAACCAGTAGTGATATACCCCTACTGTATCCCCCCACTATACCCGTACTGTACCCTGACTGTACCCCCACTGTACCCTCACTGTACCCCTATTATTATACCTTTTCTCTAGTTCTAGATGTAGACCTGCTGATCGTTGGCGTATGCTGGCTTTTTTTCAAAATTAACTTTTTCCCCTGTCGGTCCTGATCTGGGTCCACACTGTTTGCATAGGCTATTAGCGGATGACATAAATCTAGTAGGCAAATCATACACACACACCACCACCACACACACCACCACCACCACATGGTGGTTCATTGTATCCTGACTGTATCCTGGTTGTATCCTTACTGTATCCTGGCTGTACACTTACTGTATCCTGGTTGTATTCTGACTGTATCCTGACTGTATCCTGGCTGTATCCTCACTGTATCCCTATCATTATACCCTTTATCTAGTTCTAGATGTAGACCTTATAGCCTGACGCTGCTCTTGGATAGATAGGTAAAAATAAGTCGTTGTAACTAAATAAGTCATAAAACAGATCATAACAATGACTTACAAGTACAAGAGAGTGTGTCCTATATGCCAAAGACCAAATGTTATAAATATGAGCAGTCATCTTGACATGGTACATCAGCTCTCTGCAATAGAACGCTCTCCATATCTAAAGCACGCAGTTCTATGTCCATCTGAGACAATTACAAGACCTACCGTAGCAAATAACAAGAAACATTTATAGGTTAGATTCCAAAACGAGGTGCTAGATTCAGATTGGTTGAGAGTAGTTTGTCACGTAGCTTCCAAAAAGATCAATTTTAGCCTAGGTTAAATCATTCCAGGTCAGACCAGACCGTCCCAGGCCCTATAAGTAGATCACTATTAACATTGACTGTGAGCTATTTTTCATGAAAAATATCAGGGTTTTTTGCGCTCTGAAAAATTAAACAACTTCGAGTCAATGATGGGGAAGAGAGAGCTGGTTGCTTACCTTAGTTTGTCTTCCTGGTGTCTCGTGATTGTTGTGTGGTTCTTCCTCGCGGTGCCATGGGTTTGTCTGTGGTTTGTGATTGTGGTATTTCCTGATCATACTATATTTGCAACCTTCTAAAAAGGACAACAAACTTTAGACTTCTTCCGTAGAGCAGAAAGGCATAGCACTAGTCTTCGTGTCTGTCTGTATGTTCTCTGCATAAGTGTGGATGTGTCTGTCTGTGTGTCTGTGTGTGTATGTCTGACTGTGTGTCTGTCTGCATGGTTCTCTGCAGAGGTGTGTGCGTGTTTGTGTGTGATTTAATGCGTTCTTAACGCTTTGTCTGCTGGGTAATTTTTCATGCTTTTGTTGGCGTCTGCTGGCTTTTTTCAAAATTAACTTTTTTCCCCGGCGGTTCTGATATGGGTCCAAACTGTTTGCATAGGTTATCAGCAGATGACATAAGTCGCTGCTAGTAAGTACATGGGCAACTATCCATTGCGGGGTAGGGTCGAGATTTCAGCTTTGGCCATGTAGGGATGGTCAGTTCACTTATAACCACACTTTTATAGTAGGGTCCTTTATAATGATTAATTCTTCCATAGATATCTATTCGTATAGCTGTTTACACCCGTTGTCAAATGAACGAAAATCCATGTTCAAATCAGGAGATTCACGTGCTGTTTGAACATGGGTCTGAACTTGAAAATACTTAAAATGAGCCCTGCATTATTTGCATGACGTTATATACGGAACGCATTGCGGACCAGACTGATCATTTCGCCGATATTTTTGTTCGCGAAAACGTTGCGTACGGTTATGACGTAATGACGTTCGAAAGTACATAGCCGACGCCATTTTGTTTAGAGAAATCCAGTGTAAGAAAATGGACAATTTAATGTTTAAGCAGCGTTTTCAGTGCGAATTGAGCTGGAATAAGGTAAAATATGCAAGAATAACGATCACACATGTTTGTTTCATTGCATTAACACTTGCCGGGTCCCTCGGATGATGTTGAACACTCGGCCTATCGGCCTCGTGTTCAAACAGCATCCTCGGGGCCCGGCAAATGTTAATGCATGAAAAAACATGTGTGATCCCTATATTGGTCAGTTGCATTTTTGCTTGCGGCGCCCTCGCCGCAAGCATTTGTGTCGGAATAGTGATACCCGGTGATGATTTTTCAGTTATTGTGACGGTGTGCCGCGGTCCCGGCGCACTAGGCATATATAGCACACACGGCACACCCAGTTTTATGCATCACTACGGCTTTAAAAAAGGAATTCGGGCTGTATCCTGCCCTTATCCTACGCCTATTTTGCATTAATTGAAAGTGTGGTGCATTAGTTAGTTTGAATTTTGGAAATGTTCTAAAACAGGTTTCAATCTTGTGGGGATCGACGTGACAATTTCGTCTGCATAATGTCATCCCCGCTGTTCCTGAAAGTGTAAGTTTTTTATTCCGCCTGGAAGGGCAAGGAGTTTTGTTATTGTTTGTTTATGTTTTCCGCTCCCCCTAATGGTGAGCTGTACATAGTGATACCCTCTACCTGGTTGTCTATTTATATAACATACTGTTAGCATAACGGTCGTGTGTATGGAAACAAAACAGTTCAACGACAAGACAACTCACCGACAGCAAGCAAAACATAGTGTAAAGACAGGGTTCGTATGGAAATGGAAAACAGAACTTTTCCAGGACTTTTTC
Source organism: Loripinus fragilis (assembly GCA_964019695.1). NCBI lineage: Eukaryota > Metazoa > Mollusca > Bivalvia > Lucinida > Lucinidae > Loripinus > Loripinus fragilis. Next base: position 7,517,306 of record OZ026520.1, read on the forward strand.
ATTTTTCAAGGACTCAATTTCTTCCCAATTTTGTATAAAACAACGTGAAAAATGCACTTTTTTCAGCCAGCATCGTCAAAATGAAAAGGCACACTCGATTTCTTTCATTCTGACACCGGTGATAAAAGCCAGGACTACCACACAAATTGAATAGAATAGAATAGGAGTTGCACCTCGCCCTTTGACGTGTATCTAGCGATTTTCACTCAGTTTTTTTTGCAATTATCACACAGTTTTTTTTGCGCATCCCATAAATCTGAAAGGACTAGTTGTATTTTTATATTTTTCAAAGACTAATGCATATTTTCAAGGATGATTTTACAAAATTCCAGGACAAAAGGCACTTTTTTCAAATTCCAGGAGTTTTCCAAGACAAGGTCAAATTCAAGGACTTTTCCAGGTCTGTGCGAACCCTGTAAGAGCATGTCTCATATTATATGCCATATTAACCCACAAATTCAATTTGTGGATATATGTTGGGGTCATGGAATGTGCTCACTGTTTTCATCCACCGTGACCTTGATCGCATTAGTCAGTTCTTGAAAAAAATGCACAGACAGCAGATCGCCTATTTTATTTATGGTAGCATTCCATATATGGTATGTAGATACATCTTGTGCCCTGGCAGGTCACCAACTGTTTCTATGTCACTGTGGCCTTGACCTCTGGTTTCAGTTCTAGCAAGGTCGAGCTCAGAGCATATCTGTATATAATTTAAGGTAGGAATCCTAAATTTGGTGTGAGGATATTGTTTGGGATCATGTTGTGTCGCATACACTTCTGGGTCTCTTTGACATGTAGCCTGTACATAATTATGAATAAAAACACTCCAGCTTTAGTCTTATAACTTTATACATCATGCCACGATTGTCCAAACATGAACGATCTGGCGCAATTGGAATGATATTGGCCCACTTGGAATTGAATAAAGTTCCTACTAAAGTTCTTACGTAATAGATTTGTGCGTACGTTTATACCTGAATGGCTACAGTTGCGACCTTTTATAAGTTGTCAAGTAAACAAAGTGAATAGCCCTGTATGCCCTACCTCAATTCTTCATCGTAGACAAAAAGGGTGTGCAGAAACTGCACAGCCTACTCTAATTAACGATAACGAATAAGAGTGACCGCAAATAGAACACATCAAGGATTTATTTTGTAAAATAAAACATTTTGAGGCTATTGATAGATCTTGAACCCATCTTGCTAGATAGGTCTAGAGGAGGGAACCAGACAAGCTTATAGAGTAACTGTGCTCGGCCCCACCGTTGATCTTTAGTAGGTTTGTGACATCACTATAGTAGCGACTATAAATGTTCGAATTGAACTTTAGTTACTATAGTAGAAACTAAAATTCGATTCGAAGTGGGCCATTATAATTGCCATCAGTCAACTATATAGAATAGCTACCAGTCTGATAATAAAAGGGGTCATTAATACACGTAAAATAAAGCAATAATATTTCTTTCTTTTCCAAATGGTTATGTTTATGGCTAGTCTATAAATGTAATTGTCTTCAGTAGAGTTGTATGATTATCAGAACTTAGCACCATCCTATAGACCAGCAACAAATTAGGAATATGTTTATATGGAAAAAATGAAATGACAATTTTAAAAAGTTCTAGGCCTTTGGGAAAGGCGATCAACTATACAGCGCCTCAGAGATCGCTATCAGGCTACAAGGACAGTTAAAAATCGGCGCAGGTCTGTGTTACCAAAATGACGACCTGCCGTTAAGACCACAGCTTACGTCGAGTGTATCAACGATATTTGCATCGACGATATCCGTTCTATCGTCAGTTCCAGACAAATAACAGGGCTTCGAGGGTAATTTGTATCCAGGTTTTTCATAAAAAATATTTTGATAATTACTTGAATCACGTCTGATTCCTAGGCAAATTACAATTTGCAAGGTAAGGGTATTGCTATTCGATAGACTGTTGTCCTAATATTATTTATTACTTTGGCATGAAATTAAAAACATGTTTTGCTGATATGTTGATGTTCACTGTTGCCAAATTTTTTAAAAAAATCGATACATAAAAAAAATAAGTAAATTTTATTAATTTCATTGTTTGCGTTTTTAAAGTCATTCAGTGTATGGGGCTAGGTGCCACTTTAGATAACTGTTCGTGTTTTTCTTTTGCCAGAAGAGTATCTTACCCACCGACTCAATAACTAGTGTTAATGTTGATGTGGTTTTAGAGCAGGGTAAACAATAACCAAATTTCGAGGTGTTCCAAACGTACAAGGTGCAAATACCGTTTTTCAACTAGGCAAGCCCTCCTTTAAAAAGGAAAATTTATATTCTACATAGTTCTTGTCTAAATATAGATTTGCAAGTCTAAACATGTGAAAGATTTCAACCATTCTCGAATCAGCGGTAGAGAGGTGAATGGCCATAGAAATTCACACGCCCCCCAAAACATATATGTAGATGAAGGCTCAGGCCAACCTCTAAGGGCTGGTTGAAGAGAGTTTATCGCTCAGTATCACCACAGTATATGCAACTCGCACTATTAAAAATATATGTAGATACATCGAACGCGACGTAGGCTTTAAAGTTATCAAGAGATCATGCAAGTAACTTTGAACGCAATCTGCTTTTTAATAGAGATATTCGAGCATGCGCGAACGTACGTTCGTATGAGAAACGTATTTGGGTTCTATAATGAGAGAAAACTCTCTTTTTTATATACTCTATGCGAATGTTCTGCCTTTTCGAATAGCAAACGTTTTTGATGACACCGATCGATACCAACGAATTAGGGCGTGCTGATCTACGTCTGTCTTGTTCTAAAGGAATAGAGGAGACTTTACACCTAAAATGTTGCCCATAGGAGGGGCCATATGGTTCATTAAGCTAAAAGTCAATTATATTTCGCTTCCTTAACCCCCTGGTGCAGTCAAGGTGACCCGTATGCTGCCATATGAACCCGGATCAGACTGCTCTCAAGGGATCAGTCTGATCTGGGTTCATATTGCTTGCTTCCACAAAAGGCTAACATAAGCAGATGAGAGAGCAGTTTCTTTCAGCAACTTATTCGGACTTTCTTCATTCGCGCTGCATGATTTGTTTATTTCTTCAGGTATTACAATCGCATAAGATGAATACACTAATGTTTCTGTGACAACCGATACAAAACAACCCTGATAATGAACGACGTAACAATATTGCAAGTATTCTTCTTGCATACAGACACAATGTCTGCCTTATTCTTCTTCGCGTACAAAAGATTGCATCATAGACAAAGAAACGGATAAATACCAATCCAAAGATACTTCGGAACCTTTCGGAACTTTTCCAAACGTTTTACAACGTTCCATACGTTGTGGCTACGTTGTAACTACGTTGTGACTACGTCCAACACTTTCTATTGTAGTTCTACCTGTATTTTCACACCTCTCGCAGAACTACAATAGAAAGTGTTTGGGACAACAATAGAAGGTGTCCCATTGTTTATTACGTCATATTTATCGATCTGGCTCTAAAGAGACCCACATGCTGCTCGTTTTTTTTGCTTTGTAGATGCTAAGAATGCATTTGATACATAGAGATTGTCTGTGGTATAAACTAATGTCGCTAGGTATCAAAGGGAAAATTTTGAAAGCTGTTCAGTCTTTGTATACTGAGGTACAGTGTGTAGTAAAAGTAAATGACTATGTCACTCCCTTTTTTGATGTATCTCACGGAGTAAAACAGGGATGTAAGTTATCTCTGACATTGTTCTCGATCTACATAAACGATTTGGCAAATGATATTAAGCAAATGCGTCTTGGAATTGACATTGATGACCAGCAACTTTCTTTATTACTGCATGCTGATGATATCGCACTTATTGCTCCTGATGCACAGTCTCTTCAGCTGATGTTGAACAAATTGAATGAATGGTGTAGTACGTGGAGACTATCAATTTACAGTGATAAAACTAAAATTGTTCACTTTAGACCAGGATCAGTATTACGCTGTAACGATTTATTCTCATGCGGTCATCTAAACATTGAAAAACTGAAAAATATATATAAGTACCTTGGACTTTGGTTTCAGGAACACACAGAGAACTTGTTTCCACTGCATAGACTCTGTTGAAGATGAACTCCATTTTCTGATTGACTGTCCCTTTTATGATGACATGAGACGTAAAATGTTTCACAAGGCACAGCTATGCAATAGAGATTTTATTTTATATGATTCCACTGCAAAAATGATATTTCTACTGAATCATGTCAATATGCAGCCAATTCTGGCTTCAACGCTATTTGATATGTTTCAGAGAAGGAAAAGAACTACATGTATTTAGACAATTTATATGCGTGTTTTAAAAGAAACGCATCTCTCCTCATTATAATTATTTTAAAAGATTATTAACCTATTTCGTTCTGCGCCATGTGATACTACCTTGATTTTTTTTATTGTATAATATGTATCTTAATTATCAAAGGAGTTTTAGTTGCGTGTCTCATAAGCTGGTAACCCCAGCTGAGTGTCTTTTACTGAAAAGTTGATTTTTATTGAGATTTTAGTTGATGTACAGACATGTGACACGTTAATAAAATATTTACTATTTACTACTATTTATGTATTCTGACTAAGAAGAAGCTGTGATAAACGAAAGGGATACCAATCTTATTCTATGAGGAAACAAAAGAAATGGATCTTCGGGATGCATTCAGATTGGAATCAGAGAAAAGGGCGTATTTATGAACTACTTTTATATTTTCCTGTCAAATCATATAACAGGAAATAATTATTATGATTTATATGCCAGTACATATTTTTTGAATAGTGTAGCGACATGCAGATCTACATGCTCTTTAAATCAACGAGGGCTATAATTTCCCCACGCTTTTTTTTAAAAAAAGCAAAGGGGATATTGTAATCACCTCCGTCCGTCCGTCTCTGTTATGCTATCTCCTCCTAAACCGTTGGACGAAATTCAACCAAATTTGGTGTGTGAGTTTCTCACATGAATGGGGCGTGCAACAGCATTTTTTTTTTTGCCCCGCTCCCTGGGGCCCTGGGGAGGGGTCAAAAGGTCAAATATCATTTAATTTCAATTACAAAGTCAATTTCAAAGATTTTTTATACCAAACTTTGTTTTTGCTCTCACAAATGAAAGATACAAAACAAATCAGACGGAATTTTAATAATTTTGCCTGGGTCATGCCCGAGGGGTCGGACTTAGGGGCGCTGGGGGTGCTGAGGGGATCATTTTTTTTTTTTTCGAACATGGTCAGATGGCACATCAAATCGACGGGGATGACGAGCAGAAGAGAATGCAAGTAAACTTTTCATCCTATGGTCAAACTGGTGACCTTGGGGTGAGGTCAAAAGGTCAAATATCATTAAATTTCGGTTAACATGTCAATTTCAAAGATTTTTTTATACCAAACTTTGTATGTGTTCTCAAAAATGAAAGATATAAAACATATCAGACAGGATTTTCATTCTGTCACACTGGTCATGCCCCAGGGTGGGACTTTGGGGCGCTGGGGGTGCCCAGGGGGTCATTTTTTTCAAACATGGTCATGTGGCATATCAAATTGACGGGGATGACGAGTAGAACAAAATGCAAGTAACATTTTCATCCTAGGGTCAAACTGGTGACCTTAGGGTGAGGTCAAAAGGTCAAATATCATTAAATCTCTGTTACCATGTAAATTTCAATTTTTATACCAAACTTTGGTTTTCTCGCCAAAAAAGATTGAAAACATGTTGCCGGGATTATGGGCCAGGGGTGGGACTTAGGGTGCTGGGGGGGGGGGGGGTGTTAAAAACTTTAGCGTTGGGATTTGCGATGGCGCCCTCTAGTATTCCAAGGGGGCCAATCACGTGATACACATGTGGTAATCTCACACGTTTTGTTTAGTTTTTTCGCTCGATTCAAGGTACGTTTCACAATTATTTTCCTGTTTTTTGGTGGCTTTCAGGAATGTCACATAGTGCAGAGTACCCAGACTTGAGAGCTCTTCCTTATGGCGCTTAAGTTTTAGACAAGAGTTATATAGTTCTCTTGAATATCGCCGCAAGGTTGTGCGATGTTAGTTGGTAGGAATCACATGTTTGCCAATCAATACTTTGTGTGAGCGTTTTTAGCTGCGCACAATATCCTGCAGCAACATTATTATATTTGTTAAATTACAGTTGGCAAATAAATGATGACAGACATATATTCTACGCAGTTAAAGTGAGATTTGCAGCAAAATCTAGAAAGGAATGTCAATGATAGGAATCACACTGTATGATAGGAATCACACTGATTATTTTTATCAGGATGGATAGGTCTCACATGTAATCAAAATGGATAGGAATCACATTTGTTGATTGCTATTTAAAAATTGCATGGATTGTATATTACACGACTGTTGTGTATGTAATGTACATTGTATAAATGGCCTAGGTATTACATTACATAAACGTATCATACACATGGCATCACATGGTAACAGAAATCAGCACAATGCTTATAGGTAGGTTGTATCAATTAAGAATGAACACTGAATAAAATGCTCACAAGAGCTAATTTAGTGGGAAAACTTAAGACAGCTTCAGTCCTTATGAGCCACTGGTCTAAATATATATATATTTTCTCACAAATGTTCCCAAGTATCCTCCCTTCCAAAATCTTACAAATTTTTCCACTCTGCTGAAAAAAAAACTGGTCACTTGAGCTAAAACAAAATAAAATAAACCTGTTGAAATGGCACTTACTTTTAAACCCTTTATTCAAAATCACTAACACAAACATAACTACCCCAAACCTCAAAGGATTAAGGGAGATAAAAATCAGCCTTGCGTTAGTCCATCAGCTGTACATGAATGTTTCTTCACTCTGTAACTTTTATATCATTTGAGGTATTTTGATTATAGTTGGTAGGAGTATGTACAAGAATGCCCTCCCTTGCTTCCAATTTGAGCTGTTTCCCTTCAATGAGCTTGAATGGTGAAACCTTGTGTACTTAATAGCTTAAATCTCCTTTGAGACGTTTGAATGCAACTTGTTAAAGACAGTATGCTACATGTAATAATGGTGGTTACTAATCATCCTTTCAATGTGTGCTCCATAACTTTCATTTCCTTTGAAATATTTTGATGTTATTTCATAAAGATATATTTTATGTGAAGATGGTAAGCAAAAAGTGCCTTATCAATGCCACAAAATGATAAAACAGTATCTGATCTGGTTTTGCACTGTTTGTTAATGTTTTATCAAATCCATTAAGGCTATATGGGTTAACGGTATATCTAAACTTTATTTCAGGTGTTTAAAGATGGTTAAAAAGAAGTCAAAACTCAGTTTGCATAGACGAAAAAGAAAAGCAGTAATTGTCTTGCCATTCAAAATATATGAAACAGAACAACCCATGAATGGCTGCTCTCCATTTAAATCACCATGACATAAACATAAGAGAATTATAAAATCACCAGGCAAAGCACCAACATTTTCACCATACAAATCACCATTAAAAGCAGTTAGGTACTCATCAAAACAAGCATTAATGAGAAACAAAAATCGCAAAACATCAGAAAAGTCACTTTTTCAGTCACAGGAGTCCAAAGTCTCCAATAGAGAGATTGCAATGGAGATCCAATAGAGGAAAATGATGATGCCTGGGGAGAAATTGAAACAAAAGATTCTGGAACTTAAGACACTCAGGATAATAACAGCATCCACTCTTTGACCCATACGCAAACTGCAAATAATCTTGAAACTTCAAATGAGTCTATTGAAAATGAGATGACAAATATGCTGCCTAATGTTTTACATAAATTATCTGAATATGGACTAGAAACTGATTTACTAGCATTTTTCCAGCTGGTGTGTGAAAATCGCTTTCCTTTTTCAAACATTGCATTTCAGCTTTGGATAGAAATATGCCGGTATCAACAGGACTCGAGTACAACCATGAGGTACATGGACAAAACAAAAATGTTCTTGAAATTAGGGTGGCGAATATTTGGTGGAAAGTTTATTCGCTTCATGGGTGGCTTCAAAAATGATGGTCAAGTTGTTGGGCAAGACACATTTATCCTAGCTTATAACTGGTTCAATCCAGGAATACCAGTCCCTGTTTAACTGAACAACTGTTGATGGGACGTAAAGAATCAAACAAACAAATCTTGTATTATTTTTTTAATCGCTTTAGCTTTTTATGATTTATATTATACCTGATCTTGACTGAGATTTGGAGAGGATTGCATGGTTTGGCAGGGGCTGTTTATCTGATACACTTTCTTCCAAGCATGCCGCCCCTTTGAAGCCAACTAGAGATCTAAGAGGAACAGAATCACTCACCTGGATGGGACTGATCATAATTAATCTACTTTGAAAAAAAAGAAAGCATGATTCAAGCAAATCTTAATATCCATATTGTTACGGTGGTTCTGTTGTTGTTGACTTTTTGTTTATTGTTACACCCATTGTGGGAGTCTGTAATTGTTTTATGTTTTGTTGTACGTTACTTTATCGTCGCTTCAGTGCTATAGTGTTCTAAGTGACATTTTGGTAAAAATTGAGCTTTGCATACCGTTGGAAAGGGGATCAAATGTTCTATCTACTGGTCAAGGTTTCATTTGCCTATGTCCTCCAAGTAAGCTTAAAATCTCTGTGCTTTTCTGTTATATCTACAAAAAGACAATTTCGTTCAGTGCTATAGTGTTCTAAGTGAGTTTCATCCAATGGCCAATGATGATTGTGTCACGTGACTTGGTGAGTTCAGTGCCATACTGTTCTATCTACATAAAGTCACTTCCCTTGGAGAAATTGGTAAAAATGGCAGTTACCTCCCATACATAATTTAAATTTCCCAAATTGAAGTGGTTTGCCGGTCTTATGACGAACTAATGGCTATATCGGCAAAAATATAACGTAAATTGATCCATGGACAGAATAATAAGCTGTAGAAACATATTACCTCCCTTACACATATCTAAACTGCTTTAATTGAAGTAATTTGTCGATGTAACTACTACAATTTAATGGTTAAATCTGCTACTTTTAGGTCCAAATAATCAGTTCAGTCTAAAATCTTAAATATTATACAAATTGACCCTATTGACAGAAAAATTAACTGTAGAAACAGATTACCTCCCTTGCATAAATTTTAACGGCATTATCCAGCGGTTTGTTACTGTTATGCCAAATAAATGACTAAATCTGCTACTATTAGGTACAAATAATCATTTCTGTTCTGACTAGTATATTAATTGACTCCATAAACAGAATAATTAGCTGTAGGAAAATATAGAACACTATAGCACTGAACCCAGAAGGCGATTTTTAAGGCATAATGTTCTATCTGCAAATTGTAAAATGCCCGTAAATTCCATATTAATGTAAATATTTCTTCAAACCAAGGTCATTTTCACTGTATGTATATATTTTAACTCTCTGGAATGTTTCAAAGGTCTGTGATAAATAAGGTATCAAAAATCAGGATGCTAAAATTTTCAAACTCATTTTTCTCAAAACTTGTGCAATGGTAGATAGAACACTATAGCACTGAAGCGACGTTATGTCCATTCTAGTATTGCAATCATCTTGATGGGGAAGAGAGAGCTGGTTGCTTTGCTTAATTTGTCTTCCTGGTGTCTCGTGATGGTTGAGTGGCTCCTCCTCGCGGTGCCATGGGGTTGTCTGGGGTTTGTGATTGTGGTATTTCCTGATCATACTCACACAATGTCTTCAACAAAGTTAAAGCTCAATCCAACATGTGGCTTAAGAGACGAAATTATGAAGAAAATCAAAAAGGCTGCCATATAAGATATCCAAATAGAGTCATAATGTCAAATCTGAGATTCGAAGTTGCCCACAAGTTCCTCCCCCTACCAAGGTTTGGCTTAATCAAACATATGGTTCGGGAGGAAATGTTGTTTTTAAAATTTCATGATGACCGCCATGGCCCCCATTTTGGGTATTAAAGGCTATTTATTTAAGCATAATGCAAGAGTGCGCCAAGCCAAGTTTCAGTTCTATATAAGATTAAGTTTTCGAGGAGATTTCAAGATTGCTGTCACTGCAGCCATCTTGGATATCGTCGATTATAGCAACCATGAATCTCAATTTATGCATCAATGCCTCCACAAAAGTTCCAGTAAATAGTAAGTGAGCATGATCAGGAAATACCACAATCACAAACTGCAGACAACCCTGTGGCACCGCGAGGAAGAGCCACTCAACCATCGCGAGACACCAGGAAGACAAATTAAGCAAAGCAATCAGCTCTCTCTTCCCCATCAAGATGATTGCAATACTACAATGGACATAAAGTAACGTACAACAAAGCATAGAACAATTACAGATTCGACAATGGGAGTAACAATAAACAAAAAGTCAACAACAACAGAACCACCAATCTGACATTTAGTTCAGAAGGAGAAATACTTTGAATAGTTTAAAAGAGACTCAATGGTAGCTGTTAAAGATATTGGTACTGAACAATTATAGCACTCCTCAATATCCATTTTGCCTGGATGCTTCCAAACAAGTTTTTGCACAGTCCAAAAAATGTTATGGAAGTAATGCTTGAAGAATTTAAGGATTGCTGCATGGTCGACCAAATACCAAAGCCAAACTATTTTATCAATTTGGAATGTTCATACTACCTAACTGCTATCTAACAAGTTTCATCTTATAATTATGCTTCTTCTGTGGGAGATGTCGAGTATATCATGCGTTGGTCCATATAGGGGGCAGGGGATCAGGACCCCCCCCCCCCCCCTGATAAATTACATAGCTATAGAATTTCTTAGCAATACTTTCTCGGATCCCCTGTAAAAATCTAAAAGCCATGGTTCAATGTTGGGCCAATCATCAACAGCGTTTTGCTGGTGGGTAGATGATGGCCCGCTTTCAGTGGTATTTGGATCCTCTCTCCTCGCCTGAAATAAAAGGTCAAGAGTTGGCAGATACTCTCTTACAAAACATTCTGGGCCCGCACATGTATATTCAGTAATAGAGACAGATAGATGACCATACCAATAATGGACAACAAACCACAGCATAAGTAGACTGCTCAGCTAGCTCTAGTTTCGATATACACAAAGGAGTGTGATTCCTATCTATTTTGCTATCGCAAATTTCAAGTGTGATTCCTATCAAACCGTGTGATTCCTACCCTCGTCTTCCGTTGCCATTTTCAATGCAAGGAATCACAATCCTACACTCAATCTATGGAAAACTAAATTCTATTCACTAAAGGTAATAACCGAAATGCATAAACAAACCTTAGATTAAATAAATCAGTCTATTAGCTTTCATCGGGGCATATATTGACAAAAATGTGATTCCTACCCAGTCATTTGGTCAAACTTTGCGCGGGTATTCACAAGAACTACACGTTTACGTTAAAATCGGTCAACGACAGGATGATCCGCTGTAAAGCCTGGGTACTCTGCACCCAGAGTCTTTTCTGAAATCCATCAAAACCCCCACGAAAAAACGTTTTACATACCTTCAATCGAGGCAAAAACATGCTCATAAATGTGAGATTACCAATTGCGCATCACGTGATTGGCCACCCTGTATTCTGTTCTATTCACGAAAGCGAAAGTAGCATGTTGACGATTTCTTGAGAATCCAACATGTCCAAGAGGATGTGGATATTAATTATGGTAGTGCTATTAAAATGTCCTCTTTTTGTAGTGATTATTGATTAAAGTCTTATGCATAATTGTGGTTTTGTGGCATATAGATAGCTAGTTGTTATCAGTATTATATTCCAGCCAATATTAGTATTATTTAGGCTCACTCCTACTGCCTAGTCCTAGTTTTCAATCATGGGGACAAGGGAATGGTTAGCCCCTCCTCTCCTGGAAATGGAAAGGCCTGCTTAATGTGCCACCAACATCCTCTGCCCCCTCCCCCCCCCCCCCCCAACACACACACATACCCCACCAGCACAATCTTAACCTGGTCCAACGGGTTGGTAAAGATAAAGAAGCCTTATTTAACGTCGCTTATAATGTAACAGACAACATTAGCTCATGAGCTATTCTGCGACATAACAATTATATCTTTAACAGATACTTACCTGTCTTTATCTCCCTAGCACAACCCCTTTTATGCGAGCCTCAGCAAGGGAGCTGCTAGTACCATTTTTTACACCTTTGGTATGGTGCGGCCGCGGGATTCGAACCCACGACCTCCCGCTCCAAAAGCGGACGCTCTACCAACTGAGCTATCGAGGCGGTCCAACAGGTTAGACATACAGATGCACTAATTTATTGATTTGGCTATTTCTAGATGTGCAATGTGTGTCGAATGATAACAAAAAATGAAAATGACAATACATGTATATATAAATGTGAAATATGAACAACTGGAATGCAAAACTCATAAATTGGAGTACATCTCAACCCTGTTAACCCACATCCTGCATGAAAAGTAGAAGTGGATAAGGCAGATTAGATCTATGTAGCAAGGTAAACCATGTCATGCTAATTAATAGATGACACTAATTTGAATAAATCAGCTCTTAAAAGCTTGACATGCTGAATATATTTATGCATTACAACCTATTTTTATCCAGTTAACCTGCATCAGGTAAAAGCATGTATTTTCAATCAGAGTGGAAAACAGCGTGGTTTCAGACAGCAGATGGCTCTATCAGAAACCAGCTGATCTGGATCTGCACTGTTTTCTAAATAGGATATATTATTTACCCAGGTTTAGCAGGAGAAGAATAAAGAGAGGCAGATAGCCTTAAGAATATAACTTGCAGGACTTTAGTTAAGAGTGCGTAACGAAAATTTAATTTTCTTATTTCTCAACCAAAACATATGTTGTGGGTACTCAAAAGAACCGTCTCACTGAGACGGTTCTTTTGAGCACCCAAAACAAATGTTATAATTGATGGGTAAGAAAATATTTACAATTTTACGCTGAAATTTTTTTGTTTATCTTAACCTGTGTACCTTGTGATGTTTCACAACAATTTGTAACTTGTCATCACCACAGGTTTCCCTTAACCCTAAAGCGCCAGCAGAACTGCATTTGAAAGTGACGTCTGCTTAAGTCGTCTGCTGCATGTATTTTCTTGAATCTTTGACCAATGTAAGTCTATAGACAAACAGCGTAGACCCAGCAGTCTCACCAGAGTCCGCACTGTTTGACCAAGAGGCTTATAAAACTTTTAGCAGACGACAAAAGCATACCTTTGAGGGTTAATCATTTATATAAGTATAATAAGGCAAAAGATGTGACTACTTACTTGGCAAGACATTCAGAGGTGATTACAGGTTAAAAAGTTAACAGTTGTGAAGCACCTTGCACATAGACCCCTACTATGGTCACACTACCGTAATTAAGATTTTTTCCACCTCCCTCTTCCATATTTTTTGCAGAATATCTAACCAACCATTTATGAGAAAGCATGGACAATTGGTACTGTTCAAAATGAAGTTGGCTTCCACTCAACGGCTTCAGGCCCTTGTGCTGATGACCCAGGGTAGGGATGGAGATCAAAATCTAGGACATCTTAAGATTTTTTTTGTTTTTCTTTTGTTTTATTGACTCATTATGATTAATTAGTTTTTGAACAATTGTGGGAGCGCAGTTGCTCAGTGGTAGAGTGCTTGACTCAAGACCGAAGTGCCGCGAGTTTGAGCCTCAACAGCATCACTTCCTTGTGTCCTTGATCAAGACACATTAATCCTAGCTTAGTACTGGTTCAACCAAGGAAGACCCGTCCCAACGTAACTGAAAGAATGTTGTTTTGGATGTTAGGAATCAAATCAAACAAACAAACAAGTTTTTGAACAACAGGTGGGACTTCATGACCCAGGATGAGGCTGGAGGTTGAATGTCACTAGGACATCTTCAGATTTTTTATGCCCCAAACTTTGGAAAAGTTGAAGGGGCATATTGCTTTCAGCTTGTTCGTGCGTCTGTGCGTCCGTTACAAAATTTATTAAGATACAGTTTAATTTCATATATGGATTCCTCATCAAAAAATAATTGACATTATTTTTTTTAAGTCTGGATTATCCCCCTTTGTGGAGTTTAATGCCCCTTTTAAAGGTTCGTAATGAAATTTCGTAATCAAGATATCTCGAAAACTATAACAGCTATGATCTTCAAACTTGGTCAGCTAATAGAGTATAATGAGTTGATAACCTGGTGAAAATTTAAAAAAAGTTATTGTTTTTTGAGTCATTGCCCTTTGAGAATTTCGACATAGAAAATTTGATATCTCAAAAACTATAACAGCTATGAGCTTAAAACTTGGTCAGGTAATAGTGGATAATGAGTAGATAATCTGGTGAAAATTAAAAAAAGTTTTTTTTTTTTAGTTATTGCCCTTTGCAAGTTTTTGGCATTGAAAACTTGTAATCAAGATATCTCAAAAACTATTACAGCAACTAGCTTCAAACTTGGTCAGCTGATAGAAGATAATGAGTAGATAACCTAGTGAAAATTAAAAAAATATTTTATTTTTATTTCGTGTTGCAAATTTTGGCATTGAAAACTTGTAGTCAAGATATCTCAAAAACTATTACAGCAAGTAGCTTCAAACTTAGTCAGCTGATAGAAGATAATGAGTAGATAACCTGGTGAAAATTTAAAAAAAGTTATTTTTTTTTCGAGTTATTGCCCTTTGCAAATTTGGTCATTGAAAACTTGTAGTCAAGATATCTCAAAAATTATTGTAGCTAGGAGCTTCAAACATGGTCAGTTGGTAGAAGATGATGAGTAGATTACCTGGTGAAAATTTAAAAAAAAGTTATTTTTTTTTTTAGTAATTTAGTAAATTTGGGCACTGAAAACTTATGAACCCTTCTTGACAAGCAAAGGGTTTGGGGCATAATGTTTCATAAACATCACTTCTAGTTTTTTTTCTTTTATAAAACGATTTGTATAATGCAAGCAGTTTGGTCCATACTGTTTGCCCCTGAGCTTAATATCAAATTACAATGTTTAGGGGTAAAAATGAAAGGACAAACTTATACACAAAAACCATTGAAGTTGAAGTTGAAAAGGGGGTATAATGTCTGGTCTGATGTTTATCTCCAAATTTTAAATTTTAGAAATTGTAAAGCTTAATTACCTGTCAGAGCAGCTGTGTCATAAAACAAGGTTTTGTGCAGTAATCATAAGTCTAACTCTAGCAAGACTGGATAATTTTAAAAAAATGTTAATTTTCTGCTTATTTTTTTCAAAATTATTGCTTTTAGAAATTTCTTTCAGGAGTACCATTTGAGTGTCAAACAGTTTGGAACCAGATTAAGCCTGCCATTTTGTCTGGCCTGATCTGGGTCTAAACTGTTTGCAGAGTTAATAAGCTAACCTAGACTAGAGAGAAAATATTTTGTTTTGTTTTGTTCTGACATGCCATACACCAGAAGGAAGAAATATTTTACTTTTTTACATTGGTTTAGATAAGCCTTAAACTGTGAATATTTTCTTACCCATCATTTTAACCATGTTTTTTGGTTGTCTCCCTGAGACGGTTCTTTTGAGTACCCACAACATATGTTTTGGTTGACAAATAAGAAAAATATTTTCCTATTACAAACTTTTAACTAAAGGCATGTTTTTATATAGAGAATATAGATTCTTTTTAAATGAATTATTTTATTTATTAAAGTAAGAATATAATCTTTTTTAAATATCCAATTTCATTATATATTTTTACATTGGATAAACAGAAAATACCTAAACCCTTCAAAGGACCTCTTTATTACCATGTACCCCATGATTATGATTAGCCTTTGATCTGCCTGGTATAACCCCTAGGGAGAGTCATTGTGAGTGGTAAGTTACTCAGATTGTAACAGTTATTTCTAAACGGGAGTTTCACAATAAAGTTCCTTCAGATAAAATGCCTCTGTTATGCAGAAAATTCTGTGTTATTAACAAGCCATTTACAGAGAATATAGTTTACGTTTGCTTGTAAGACATATGTTTACCCGAAAAAATGATATATGGCATGCATATACACATGAAATTTTCTAGCTTAGCAAATATTGCACCAAAAAGTAGCCAATAATTCGCGTTATGATGTAACATTGAAAAAATACTTTTTTTTATTGATAGGCAGCTGCAAAAATACAGATAAATTTTTAATTTCAAAATCTGCCTTTGAAGCATATTTTCCTAATCTTTTGAATACTTTTTACCACATGTGATTTGATCGATGAATAACAATTTTACCCCATTTTAATCAAACATCATGGTTCGTTATGCGTTATAAAATCTTTAGCATATCTCATATAAAAAGATTAGTATATATACATTGGTATCATTAAAACGCACTCAAATAACTGTAAAAAACACCAAAAATATACATCATGTTAAATAAACAACAGTTAAGACAAATTGACACGCTATTATCATTTTTCAACCTTTTCAATTTTAGGTTGACTTTTCTACGAAAATTGGCGTCCGCAACGCTCGCAAAAGTCTGCCTGATTCTGGCATCTATGTATTGAAGAAGCCTATGGTTTTGTTGTGGAAACAGACCCCTATCACAAAACTTCAGCCAAATTTTGGACATATATGTCTACAAATTAGACAATAGGGACAAAAAGTGTCTCAATGTAGGGTCCGCAACAGACTGTAGTGTCCGCAACGATAGTCTAAAGGAATTGAAAAGCAGCTATAAAATTCATTTTAAGTATACATCTTAATATGTTTCAGCATTTGTTAAGTGCAATTGCTTTTAGCCAGCTAATTTCAAAAAGTAAGAAAAATAGAGGGAGAACAGGAATACCTTTTAGAGATACATAACCGAATGTTAGGATTATGTATCTGGTGTGATTTGGTCAACTGCAAAATGACACTTTATATGCATTTTTAGTATAGTTTAAAACATATATCATAAAACTATAAAACATACATCTTCTTCTTGTCTTTTGTTACTCATTTTATATTAGTATCAATGATTTCAAAAAACGTTGCGGACACTACAGTTTTTTTAGAAAGTAAAGTATCATTTCTTTAGACTCGTGTACTATCAATTCAAAGGAAATGAGGTTAAAAGGGCAAAAGAAAAATTAGCGTTGCTGTAAACATATGTGTGCCTGATAAAAACATAATGGACACTGGTCTATGAGATGCGTTGGTTGAAAAACTGTTTGCTGTGTTTCTCACCAGGTCTAACACAAACCTTGCAGTAGAATCATAGGAGATGACTAGAGTTTTACAGATAAAGGAACTATCTATATATTGTATGACAAGCACTGATCAGCTGAGTAGCTATTGAAAACAGGGTTTCTCAACACGTCTAAAGGCATGTTTAAATGTTCTGAAAATTTTGTTTCACGAATTTTGAATATTGATTGTTTTAATTGAGCCACGTCTTGTGAATCCGATGTGATATTCTTTTACCAGATACAACACAAACCAGGCTGTAGATTGCTAGAGGCTTGAAATTGTATCTATTTAAGAATAAGAGTGATTATACTCTTAATATATAGGGCAAAACATTTTAGACACTGATCAGCTACGGGGATACTCCGTAGCTCACCTATGCCTATGTTTTCCATGACACGGCTCATATCTTTGTTATGTTATAAAAGTTCAATAATCTAATTCATTCAGTTAACCAGTATTGCTTACTTTATTAACCTTGTTAGAATTTTTCCATGCTTCTGACATTTAGCAAGTCATGGTATATAAAAAAAATGATCTGGTAGTGTCCGCAACTTTTAGACTAAATAATTAAATAAAGCAAATGATATTTATATGAGTAATACTATAGACAGATGTAGTGAATTGAATACAAACGATGTTTTTCATTAATAGTTCATCATTTCTGCTCGAAAGGTAAAGTACGACGGAGTATATTCTAAATAACACAAGAAGTTAGCACTGTGGCATATTTTTTCTGTTATCATCGTTATAGTTATATAAAACAGTTTAAAAAGTCAAGACCTCCTTTCAGTCTATTTTATGACAAAGATGTAATCACCATCTTTTATATTCAGTTTCATATTTTGCAGAGAGATCTTGCTTTCAATCAGGATCATTTCAATAAACATGTAGAATTTATGTAGTGTCCGCAACGATTTTTAAATGTGGTGGAATTCAATTTTGAAAGGTACAACACAGCAAGTAACATTGATATCGATATTATTCCTAGATGCTGTCTGGTCACTAACTATGGCTGGCCCAAATACTCATACACCACTTAATATTTATGTTGGATATTTCCATATTCAGAGTCTATATGTTATTACCACATATACGACATATTTTTATACGGACTCGTTCAAGAAGTATTTCAAATTGAAATTACATATAAATGTCTGTCTGTATGAAAGAAAGAGATATAAAATATACCCAATTCTGGTAAAAGCAAACAAAATAATATAAGTGATAAACTTTTAAATTTCTGCAGTGTCCGCAACGAAATAAGTAGAAAATTAAAAGCTGTATTACAGGGTTAAGAACATAAATAACAGCAAACAAGAAATGTTTGGTCGTTTCCCCTTTGCACATTGTCATTTTAAAATAGAAAACAATTTACTGCTTGGTGAAATCACATTTTCAGAGAAAACCAAAGTAAGTTGGATGTTAAATAAACAACCAAAATGTAAAGGATTTTTTTTTTTTTTTTTGCAAAATACAGGAAAATTTCTTACTGGAGAATATTTGCCATCATAATAGCTAGTATTTGGGCTCATATTTTCATAACAGAAGGATAATGTGCTATGAGTCCCCCGTCTCTAGATTTGCCATGGAAAACCCTTGAAATCCGCAATTAAAATCTACGGAGTATTCGGACGGCGTTTTTAAGGTTTCCATGGCAGTTGATGGCAAATAAACCAACAAAAGAAAATTGTGGAAGTTCATGAAATGCCATAGATTTTTGCTGTTGATTCCATGGAAGTTTAGGCGATTCCATGGAACTATGCCGTAGATTCTATGGAAATATGCTGTTAATTCCATGGAATGTTTCCATAGATTTTACGGAAATATGCAGTTGATTCCATGGAAAGTTTCCGTAGATTCTATGGAAAATCTTCCATCAATTCCACGGAAAATTTCCACAAAACAGAGCAGAACAGTTTCTCACCAATGTACTCATTGGCTCAATATGACTGAAACATTGTTAATTGAAATCTTATTCAAATTTGATAATACCATTAAATTTTAAGTGAATAAAAATTGAAAAAAAAATGAGCAAATAAGATTATTGTACATAAGGCAGAAACATATTTTAGAGAAGCACACTAACAAAAACAACATTGAACAGATATACATTGTTTTGTGATGGGTGGGGTATAGGCTCCTAAGAGCCAGCAAATGATTATTTAAAACAAAGTTGAGTATCACTCACGTGAATAAACCAGGCAATGCTATGGCAATATTGAAACCATAATACATTCATGGCATGGAAGAGAAATCAAATTAGCCTTAAATAATATCAGAAATTGAAATAAACAACATACCAAACATGTGCTTCAAATCATCTTCCCTCCAAATTGAATCAAAACAGGAAGTGATGTAACTTTTTTTCCGTAGAAAATTGTCGTGATTCTTTTCCATGGAATCTATGGCTATCTATCTACTGCCTACACAATAGGTACTTGTGCCAACTGATATTGTCAGCATTGGCTCTTAAACAAAGATGCTGATCTGAGTAGGCAGCTATACAGGCTGACCTGTGACTTTATTGTTTGCAAATATATAAGAGAGATTTTCACTTAACCTTGCAGAATTCATATTTTCCTTCTGATCCAGTTATAGTCTTAAATATCACATAGAAAGCACCGAAACAGTGTGGGTTGCTAGGTAAAGCCTGCGTTTTGTTTTAAAGTCTACTTTTGAATGTCATTGACAACACCCAATGTGCCTTATGTAAAAATGTACCTCTTTGGTATTGACTACTGCTAACAAATGAAATTAGAAAATCACCACTGAGTACAAAGATGTAACTGAATGCAAGGCCTGTACTTAATAACAATAATTATTATCAATATCTCAAGGCACTCATTCACACTTTTTTGAAAGAAATTTAAAGTCATTTGTTCAAAGCTCTTAGGTACCAGAATAAAACTAAGTCATTTTCCATTCCAAAAATTGACAAAGTTATTTTGCCGTTCATTTTTGGCTCTGAAAATTTGTACAGTCCATTTTCCACGGCATAAAATATGAAATCCATGGCCAAAAACCAATTATCCATAGAAAAAAAAGTGAAACCACGGAAAAAATGCCATTAATTCTGTGGAAAACAAATCCATAGAAAACATTTTCTACGGAAAGTTACTTATTTTGTAGAATCTGCGGCAGTTTTCTATGGAATCCACGGCAAATTTGATGATTTTCTGTGGAATCTGTAGAAAATTTGACTAATTCCATGGAAAACAACAAAATGCCATGGCAAATCTAGAGACGGGAGTCACTGGCCAAATAACATACTTTTTATAAAATTCTAAAGTTTGAACTCAAGGCTATACATTCTGGTCTATAATTTTGAAAAGATGAAATGATACTGGGAGATTTTTTAGGATTAGTTGCATCAAACACCATTCTTTAAAGAAATCATAATGATTAACCATTATAACTAGTTTGAAAATTTGCCTATTTTGTTACACTTGGGGGAACTTTATTGTGAAACTCCCAAACCAAATATCTACTGTTTTAACTTCATGCTATGGACGTTGAATTGAAAACGGGTTAGATATTATTATGTATCTTGTATTATCTAATTTCTGCCAGATTTAATACACCATGGTCTGGTCTAATCTGATCGGTCTAAGGTCAAAATTTACCAGTATCACTATTATTGACATTATTGAGTAAAATATTTAGGTCTTTAAGCAGGGGTGTTATGATAACCCCATTTTTTGAAACCATGTTGATTTTCACCACAGACTGCATGCACTCATGAGCTAGTTTACACCCCTGATTTTGCCCCTCCCCACTTTTGAAACACGTGCAATGAATTATAACACCCAATATTCCATGTACGGGCCTTGTAAACATCTAAGGTTCTTTTTTCTCATATCAAGCCTTACTTTCAAGTTTGGTTATAAAAGTGTAATTACATTGTACCGTATTCTTAATTTGTGTTTGCAGGTATACTTTCCACGGACTTTGGACAAAATGGATGACATTTTGGTATGTTTGTTATGTCTTGATTTATTTTGGTCAAGTTCAGCGTTTAACCCTTTGTATACTAATGGATTCTCCCATCTTCTTTGATACAGTTCTAGTGGTCACAAATTATGCCAAATGCGCCAATCGCAACAAAAGTGGTCTGCTTTTCTTGTCTGCTGAAATGTTTAAGAAGCCTCTTATAATGGTAAACAGTGTGGGCCCAGATCAGACTTGCTCCTGTAGGAGCAGTCTATTCTGGGTCCATGCTGTTTGCTTCTATACTTAATTAGTCAGTAATGTTAGGCAATTATTTGCAGCAGAAGACTTCAGCTGACGACATTTTCCGATGATTTTTTTTCTTGGCGCTTGAAGGGTTAACAGGTATTTCAAATATCTTAAAATTAGCAAATAGTGCAGATCCTGATGATTGACCCATACCTATTTATTGGTTTTTAGTAATCTTACTTGTCTGAGCTTCATTGCCTTTTTCGCTTGACAGAACACCAATATGCATGATGGTTTCATGGTTCAGTGAGCTATATGGTCATCCTATTAACCACCAGCATGATGAATATTTTTATTTGTTCTTCCTACAATTTGATTTGATATCAATCTTGATACCAAAAAGCAATTATAATTTTTATCATTACTATTTGCACATAGTCCCAAACATTGTGGATCCTGATCAGCTGGCTTTTAAGGCCAGTTGATCAGGATCTACAGTGTTTGTGAAATTAGGATGTAATTATATGGGTTCAGCGAGGTAAAGGTTAATTAATCTTCTGAGGGAAGATATGAATAGTTGTAAGAAAATCAGTTTTATTTGAAGGTGATACAAGTGTGGTAGGTTCATTGTGTGAGTGGATTATTTGTAAAATGTGGTTTCTTAAAGAATATTTTGAGCTTACTAACAAATTCATATGCGGTTTGGAAGTCATTGTTCTCTCCTGTAAATCAAGCATGATCAGGGTCTACACTCCTGGCCCCGACATTATAAACACTTTTTCCATACTCAACTCAGCTGAGTACAAAACTTATGGAGGTCATAAATGTTAATATGCCAACAATTGTTGGCATATTAACATTTATTAGCATGATAATTACAACAACAAGAAATATCTTCATTTGTAGGTATTTAAGTTTTTATGGGCAGTTGGAATTGAGTTGAGCATATGGAAAGAGTTTTATAACCTCAGGGCCAGGTTTATTTCTCAGATGAGAAGCAACTGTTTCCTTTGTTTGTTTGAGCCGGTGCCTTTGTTTGTTTGAGCTGGTGCTTTATGTCGCAGTCAACAAATTTTCAGTCATGATGGGATGTTTCCAGTGGGTTGAACCAATACCAGGACTTTATAGTTAAGAGTGCATAACAGAAAAAACGATTTTCTTACTGTTCAACCAAAACATATGTTGTGGGTACTCAAAAATACCGTCTTACTGAGACGGTCCTTTTGAGCACCCAAAACCCATGCCAAAACTTATGGGCAAGAAAATATTAACATTCTTACACTGAAAATCTTTGTTTATCTAAACCTCACAGTGCAATACTATTAAGCAGTGCAATACAATTAAGCAGTGAGGATAAAATGTCATGCTCAAGTTCACAACACATGCCTTCAGTAAGGCTCCAACCAGGGAACTCTTGATCTCAAGCATGCACTGAACCACTGTGCTCCATGCTGTTTCCTTGATGTCAACATAGATGTAGGAACAGTAAATCCAGAAAAGACTGAAAATCTTTGTTGTGAAGTGGTCAGTTTGACAGGACAGCTGTCATATCTCAAACAGCTGGAGTTAATTAACAGACAATCATTTTATTGTTCACACAAATGGTTGAACTTCCTTTACACTTTACAGTTACCTTATACATGTGTAGTCCGGATTACAGGGCTTTAGCATTGACTTATAAATGCTACTCTACATCAATCTGCTTTTGATTTAAATGCAATTTAAGCAGTTTAGACAGAGACCAAACTGTTTGAGTTTGGACAGAGACCAAACTGTTTGAGTTCGGACAATAATTGACCAAACTGTTTTGAGTTTGGACAGAGACCAAACTATTTTGAGTTTGGACAGAGACCAAACTGTTTTGAGTTTGGACAGAGACCAAACTGTTTTGAGTTTGGACAGAGACCAAACAGTTTGAGTTTGGACAGAGACCAAACAGTTTGAGTTTGGACAGAGACCAAACTGTTTGAGTTGGACAGAGACCAAACTGTTTGAGTTTGGACAGAGACCAAACTGTTTGAGTTTGGACAGAGACCAAACTGTTGGAGTTTGGACAGAGACCAAACTGTTGGAGTTTGGACAGAGACCAAACTGTTTGAGTTTGGAGATTTGAGTTTGGACAGAGACCAAACTGTTTGAGTTTGGACAGAGACCAAACTGTTTGAGTTTGGACAGAGACCAAACTGTTTGACACTCTGATGGTATATATTCCTGTGTTAGATATTTTTGAAAAAGTTTATTTAAAAAAAAAACCTACTGAGGCACTGTACTGTACTTGAGGCTAAGGGATTGGCGGTTTGAATCCCATCAGTGGATATTGTTGTGTCTTTGAGTAAGACAGTTTACCTGTATTGTTTTGTACGAGTTTCTATGCAGGAAAACTCTAATTGTTCAAAAATGAAAGTGTAGCAGTTTGCTTAAGTTCTAAATCTAGTTTCTAAGGCTTTTTCTGAAATGCTCTTAAGTTGAGAACTCCATTTCACAGGGGCAAAACCCATATTCAAGAAAAGTTCTATATGATCATAACAAATTTGAGGATGAAAAAGGTAACACAGCATGTTCTAGAAAAATTCCTTTAAATGTTCAAGAATAAAGTTATGAAAAGTATATATAAAAACTTAGGGGGCAACATCATGTTCATGAAAATTTCTTAAAATGGCCAGGAACTAATTTCAAGACAACACAGTGTTCAAAAAAATTTTAAGATCTTAAATGTTCAAGAAAATTTTAAGAACAATATAAGAACATCACACTGTCATCTGCTTAAAAAGTTCTTGATCTGTCCCTGAAGCAAGTGTTGTTGAACATTTAATCCTTAAAGCGCCAATCACGACTGCAGCAGACGACAAATTTTGTGCCGCCTTTCCCAATTTTCGACAAAAAAAAGGTATGATATTACATGAGAATCATCTGCTAGCAGACAATTATCATGAAATATCATGCCTTATTTGTTATTTTTGAAAAAGCGGCAAAATTTGCAATTGTCGTCTGCTGCAAATTAAAGGTGGTACTTTAAGGGTTAAAAAGAACACTGCAGGCAACACACTGTGTTCAAGAAAAGTTCTTAAATGTACAAGAAAATTTTAAGAACAATATAAAGAACATCACACTGTCATCTGTTCACACTGTCATCTGTTTAAAAAGTTCTTGATCTGTCCCTGAAGCAAGTGTTCTTGAACAAATTTAATACAACATTGTTCTTATAATGCTCCCTGAACATTGTCATCTTCACCAGCGAAGGTGTCGTATCTACCTTTCGACAAACCCTTCGCCTCACGACCCTCAAAATTTATTATTAGCGCAGACTAATAGACCAATGAAAACGCCAGGAAGGATTTTTTCGATAATCCCTTCCTGCCAATCAGATTAAATGTAGCAGTTTATCGGCATCCAATGTGCACCGCCTGCTAAGTCTCCATAAGTCCAGATGAGCAAATATTTTGGTCGTAAAATTATTATTTTTCTTCTATAATTAAGTTCAAAATAATGTTATGGGTGCTCAAAATAACCATCTTAATGTGACAGTTCTTTTGAGCACATTAAACGTACATTTTAGTTGTAAAATAAGAAAACTGAATGTAAATTAATCACGCCGTCTTATCTGGAGGCCTGGTGTTTATCGATTTTTTGCACCGCTTTGTGATTGATCATATTAATTGTTACTATTTTCGGCTAATGACGTATTCAATCGGAGAAAATCAAAGCTGTGAGGCCAAGGGTTAGATTAGACAATCGCAACCCTTGGTAGGACAAGATGGAACATTGTAGGAGATAGGCTTATTAGGATGGGAGTTTGTATTTACTGTATTATCCAAATTCCTTGCTTGTATTCTCTAAATGTTTACATTGTAAACATCATGCAGGGACTGTGCATCAGAGAAAATGAACCAAGAGTAATAGATGTGGATGTATCATTTATGGTAGAGGAATACATGAATTACTTACCGATAATTTACATAATATTGATTTCTTAATTGATACCTGTATTGATTTCTTTGTATTACCTGTCATATCTTTATCTATTTCCTAAGTGTATAAGCTTCTTGTTTGTGTTAGACTGATGGTGGCCTGCAGGGTGCATTTGTGACACCAGTATTCTTCTCTTTGTCCTTAGTTTTGTGTTGTGCAAAGTTAGGAAGGTAATGTGTATCCAAAGACTTTTAATAATCAGATGAATAGATATATTAGAGGATGTTTTAGTGATATTCAATGTACATGTATTTGTCATTAACTCTTTAAAGGTATATAGAACCAAGTTACACCCAGATCAGACTTAGAGTAGTAGTCTGTTCTGTATTCTTCGATAGCTTAATTTACTCAGCAAATTATTTTCTGATAATGAGGATGGACTAGTTCAGATCATTAACTGGAAGATTCCATTTTTGGAAATTATTCAAGTGAAGAGTTAATCTGCGAGTTTTCCCCTAACGTTTAATTCCATTTTGTATAACAGTAGTTAAGGTTCGGTCCGGCATGGTCTGGCTAGGGCTTTTACCGACAACCCTTTAGTTAAGAGCGCTTAAGGAAAATTTAATTGTCTTATTTCTCAACCAAAACATATGTTGTGGGCACTCAAAAGAACCGTCTCAATGAGACGGTTCTTTTGAGCACCCAAAACATATCTTAAAATTTATGGGTAAGAAAATATTTACATTTTTACGCTGAAATATTGTTTAAATAAACCTGTGGTATAATTCTTTGTATACTTGAGACCACGAAAAAGTTAGTGAGTATTACCAGGAATACCACAATCACACACTGCAGACCAACCCAGTTGAACCCACAGTACTGGAGGAAGAGACACAGAACGCTAACAAGCTCCAACTTCAGCTCTGAGGAGTTCCAGAAAAAATGTTAAACAACTTGTATATTTTCAAATACTGAAAAATGCAGAAAAAAGTATTTTTTCAGTGTTACAAAACAATGTTGGTTTGTCAGCCTCAATAGCTTCATATGATTTAAGGCTAATACTCCGGCTCATTTTTACATGGGAGCACAGTGGCTCAGTGGTAGAGTGCTTGACTCGAGACCGAGGGGCCGGGGGTAAGAGCCTCACTGGCGTCACTGCGTTGTGTCCTTTAGCAAGACACTTTAAATCCTAGCTTAGTACTGATTCACCCCAGGAAGACCCGTCCCTTTATAACTGAAAGATTGTTGATGGGATGTAAAGAATCCAATCAAACAAAAACAAACAAAACATTTCTACATAGCATCAAGTATATGTCTGTGCTTGTGGTGAAGACTGTAACATTTTTAAATCACCTGAGCCAAAGGCTCATGGGTGAGCTAATAGTATACCAGTCACTCCGGCGTCTGTCCTTCCGTCTGTCTGTCAACATTTTCAAACATCTCTGAAACCACTGGGCCAAATTAAACTCAAATTTCATATGGAGACTCCTTAGGATGCGGGAATGAAAGTTTGTTCAAATGGTCCTGGTCACATGATCAAGATGGCCGCCATGCCCGTATATGGTAAAAACCCTTTAAAAATCTTTTTCTCTAGAACCAGAAGTCGGATGGAGTGTCAAATAGTTTGGATCCAGATCAGGACTGTGTCGGTCCTGATCTGGGTCCAAAACGTTCACAAAGGTTATCAACAGAAGACAAGTCGCAGCCAGCATGGAAAGTGATCATGTTCATGCAGGGATTTTTTTTGGTGTCCTCAGGGGCCGAAATTTGGCCCCTTTCCCAATGGGATTCAGGTGACTTTTTTTCCCAATTTGAAAAAAAAATCCCAACCTCAAAAAAAAAAAAAAAAAAAAAAATTTTTTTTTTTTTAGAATTTTCATTCTGTCACCACACACACACACACACACACACACTCACAAGCTACATGATGACAATCTTCTAGAATTGCATCCTATTTTCCTTCAATTTATTGGCAATAGTATGTGGTGTAATAGCTAATTTTGTTTTTAAACTGACCAAAAATGCTGTTCTTGTTTGTTTAGAAAATTTCCCAAAATAGTGGTTTACTGCGCTAATTTTCCCAATCTGAAAGGCCCTAGGGCCCCTTCCCAAAATTGCAAAAAAAAATCCCTGTCATGTGACTGCAGGACAGGATGATTTCTGTAAGGTCCCTTTTTACACAGAGTTCATAGTTCCAGGTGTTAATCTCATTACAGGTGGTTCTGGATCTTGCTGTTCCTGGAAATGTCAGTCAGCCCTGTATTAATATAGCAGCAGACCGGAACTATAACTAAAAACTCAGGTAATTTTTCTCTTATTATTTTCTAATATATTCTTTTTGCTCAATAATCTCTACTCTGAGAATGAGACAACCTATGCTTAACAGAACCATCCATATCTTAATTTGTAGCATTTCATGGTTTTGTTGTTGACTACTGACTTTTTTAAAAATAAACTTTTTCAAAATAATATTTCAGGAACTTCAGTTTGGATCCAGATCTGTCGGTCCTGGTCAGGGTCAAAACTGTTTGCAAAAAGGTTTTTTGAATTCAGACTGCTCCTCTAGGTAGAGCAGGATTGCATATGCTTTTCCTGTCTTAGTTATATGGTTAACAGCGCGGCTAAATAATTCTTAACCCTTAGTCACTTTTGATGTCTGCTCCTCTCGTTTGCTTAATATGTTCTCAGGTAGCCTACATTGCAAACAATATGGACCCAGATAAGACTGCCCAAAGGAGCAGTCTAATCAGGGTTCATATTGTTTGCTTCCATGAAAAAATCTAGTCTGAAGTGCACTTGAATATATGCAACATGCAAACATAAAAAGACAAGACAACATTTTCAGGACGAAAGCATAGAGGTGGGATAAAGGTCAATTTGTAAGCTCTATATATTTTATCCAGGAAAAAATAAATCGAGAGATGTTTGATATAGGTTTATTTTCTTAGAAGAACAATAAAAAACTTCAAAAGATTTAAACTTGAAGAATTTTATGACTATATGATAGCCAACCAACCATTCAAGTAATATTTTGAGCCTTTTCAATGGAAAAATGGAAAACCTGTTTTATGTATAGAAATGGCTAAGGTGCAGTACAGTCTGCACATCCATGCAATCTGATCAGTAAATAATCCCCCGGAATATTCCATGTCTGGGAAGTATGTACAATAGCAAGGAGCACAGAGCTCAGTTGGTAGAGTGTTAGACTAGGGATTGAAGGGTCGCACAAGACTCACCGTAACAAACAAGTGGTAATTTCGTAGAAAATTCATGTTTGATACGAATAACGATTCTATGGACTGCAATAGGTTGTGAGTTCAAACCTTGGACTGGCCATGTACATACTTTCATAGAGTTTAGTCTTCCCTATAACTAACTGAGACTACTAATTCAATATGGGCAGTAACTGTCGGTAACTGTCACTAATTGATGAAAGTATGCATACACTAAGTACCGAGTAACCGCATTAGAGCAGCCTGCCAAAGATTGGCGTGATATGACTGAAATATTGTTGAAAGCGACAAAGACAACAACAAGTATATTGACCCTTTGTATTCTGATGGATTTTTCCATACATATTGATACAATATTTAAGTAAGGGACTTTCCATTGTGTACTTTAAGGGGCCACAGGTAGAATTTTCTAAATTATTATGTATCTCTGTCTCTAAAGGTTAATTGTTTTTATCTTAGCAAACAGTGCAGACCTTGATGAAATGCAGCTTTATGCTGCATTTCATCTGGGTCTACACTATTTTCAAAAGTACCCATTTAGGGTTTCCAGTATACAAAGGGTTAAGGTTGGTACATGTTAGGTGAAATATGGTTTGTCAAGCAATCTTGGTGGATACATGATTTACTTATGAGGGGTCATTTTCTAATTTCTTTCAGGGTTAATGAAGCTTAGGGGTCAAGTTGCTGGCCAAACTTACTGAATAAACATACATGATGGTGATAGATGTGGCATTAGCCTAGTCTAGTTAGGCCAAGTGTAGGTAAGCCTTTGTTGCTCTTAAAAAGCCATACTCCCGATTTTGAATCAAAAAATTTCCAGTATAGATAGAAATCAGTGCACTCGAGGTATTTGCATTTAAAACCCTAAAATATGGGGTATTAAATAACACTCAAACTGTATTCTAAGTCAAATTCATGATTTTTCATTAATTTCTATTTTCTGTGGACCCCACAAAAAATCATCGTGTATCTTCTTGGAATTTCCAATCTGTACACGTGGGCATGCGCAGTAGTCTCGAGTTCTCAAAATAGATAATGGAACTGTATGCGCGAAAAACTACACGTGGTTGGTAAAAACTTATTTCGCAAGGGACAAAATTAATTTATGAGAGGAAATAGAAGCACCAAGATGTAGGGTATTCATCGGAAAGCTGAAACCAAGGTGGGTGAGGTTAGTAAGCGAATCTGGGTTAAAGACACGAGACTATTTGCAGGTCTTTTCTGGGTTAAAGAGAATCTCGTCTGGCAATATGTAAACATCGGGAGGCTTCTGAAGGGAAATTTCAGGTTGTTTTGTAAGTGACGTAACGTCCCTGTTTGAATGATTATGTCTGTGATTTTATCTACCAAATATTCTTCGCTAAAATGGCAAATTCTGACAGAGTTGCAAACAACATAGAACATTTGCGTGTAAAGACGATCCCCCTCGTGGCTGTATCATTCAGCAGTGTGTATTAAACTGCCCCTGGCATAATACTATACCGATTACACTTGCCCGTGGAAAGCCTCGCTTCCATTCATGTAGTATTTTGCGTCATTTCAAGCGAATAGCTATCACACAATTTCATCTATGAATGCATAATCATTCTTCGTGGTGTAGCAAAGATATGCAATGGTTTTTGCAACTCTCAATGCTTACTGTTTTGCAAATTACAACAAATAAATTCGGGGACTCAGCTGACTCCAAGGACCGTTTTGTTCTGAAATATTTTGCGCATGTCCAGTGTCTATTTATAAAACGCAGTGAACTCAGCGGAGAAATTGTCTTCTGCTTCTAAAGTTTGTTTGTTTTTCATATTTTTTGTAATTACGTTATTTGCATTTGCCGATAAAAGTTCAGATCGTCCTTAATCTTTATTCTAAACGTCTAGAAAAATGTTGATAAACTTCTGTGAAACAAAAAAATATTGTTCAAAATAGGGTTTATCCCTTTAATAACCATATCACCTCCTGTTGAATATTTTTATGTACTAAACATTCCTCCCAAACTAATTTTTCATATTGTGGCAAACAGCTCCCAGACTCTGGCAAGATGCTGTATTCTATGGTGTCTCCTCAGTTTCTTCTATAAATGTCACCACTTTGTTTCCGCTCTCTATCTTGATCATTTCTCAACATATTTTCTTCAAACTTTGCATAATAGTTGATATTGGGGAGGAGTGGTCTGGGATTGTAGATGGGTTAATTTCATCGAATCAGCACAGAGTTATGACCCTTTATTCGTGTAGAAGATTGGTTTCTGTGCTTTACCTCGCTCATTTTTTGGCCGATTGTCTTCATACTTTGCAAATGAGTCGATATTCAGGAGGAGTGGTTTAGGATTGTAGATGGGTAAATTTGGTCAAATCAGCATAGAGTTATGGCCCTTTATTTGTGTAGAAAATTGGTTTCCATGCTCTATCTCGCTCATTTTTTGGCGGATTGTCTTCATACTTTGCATGTGAGTTGATATTTAGAAGGAGTGGTTTGGTATTGTAGATGGTTAAATTTTGTCATATTAGCCTTGAATTCTTGTAGACAATTGGTTTCCCTGCTCTATCTCGCTCATTTTTCGGCCGATTGTCTTTAAACTGTGTATATGAGTTGATAATTGGGAGGAATGGTTTGGGTTTGTAGATTTTTTAAATTTCGTCAAATTAGCACAGATTTATTGCCCTTGATTTGTATAGAAAAATGGTTTCCGTTATCTATCTCGCCCATTTTTTGGCCGATTGTCTTCCAATTTTGTATATGAGTTTATATTTAAGAGGAGCGGTTTGGGATTGAAGATGGGTAAATTTTGTCAAATTAGCACACAGTTATTGCTCTTGATTTATGTAAAAATTGGTTTCCATGCTCTATCTTGGGCATTTTTTGGCTGATTGTCTTCAAACTTTGTATTAGAGTTGATATTTGGGAGGAGTGGTTTGGGATTGTAGATAGGTAAATTTTGTCAAATAAGCACAGAGCTATTGCCCTTGATTTATGGTGAAAATTAGTTTTGGTGCTTGATCTTGGGCAATATTCGATCAGTTTTCTTTAAACTCTGCATGTGAGATATTATGAAGGAGTGTTATTGGAGTGCATATCATTTTTTCAACAAAATTCAGAGTTATGGCCCTTGATTTGAAAATATGGTGAAATTTTGTATACAAGTTCTAGGTCTAGACAATTGCATTTAAGTTTTCATCTGAGTTTTGGGCCTTGAATTATGCATTTTCTTTGTATCGAAAATATTTCTTGGCGGGGTATGATGCATGCCTGCAGCACTTTTATTGAGATGTGTTAACCCCTGGATATACCATTTCAAAAAGTATAGATCAGTTTACTCCAAAATTTCTCTATGTGCAAACAAACTACCATACTTATTTTTTGTGGCAAATTCTTCTTTTGACCAGTAATATTTGGTAGCTGTGAACAGAAATTTGGAATTTCTTTTCTCTGCATGTATCATGTTATCCCTTGTTTAATGGTTTGTACCCTGAGATGGTAATTTAAACCTGATAGCTTAATTTTTTATTGGGTGCCTAATGAACCCTCCAGATTCTGAATCTCAGAGCAGTCCAGAACAATTCCCATAGTAAATGTGTGCTTGAAATTTTTGCCAGGTATCTCAATTTTGTTTGTAAAAATTGGGTCATTGATTGTGTCTAATCAATTAGGTAGTCATATTTTGACATTTGATGATGTTTTTAATGATTGACAGTTAGTGGAGCATGTGACCTAATTAAGGATATTTATGTTCAATAAATCAAAACTATGGATAAAATAATTGACTTTTACAAGCATTGAATGGTTGATCTGGTTTTCAGGTGTGTTTTTTTTTGTTTTGATAGATTTATCAAATATGTACACCCTTATGTCATTTGGAAATGGCAGCCCAATCTAACCTTACAGGTACATTTGCAATTTAGCTTTGCACTTTCAAGTTGAAATGAAATCATTTATCAAGCACTTGTTAGAAAATTATATTAGGGTGAGGTTAAAGTAAAAGTAATTGGATTTAAATTGAGTGTGTAGAATTTCTC
The DNA here is from genome assembly GCA_964019695.1 of Loripinus fragilis. NCBI lineage: Eukaryota > Metazoa > Mollusca > Bivalvia > Lucinida > Lucinidae > Loripinus > Loripinus fragilis. The sequence continues at coordinate 7,549,726 of OZ026520.1, forward strand.
TATCCACATGTTAAAAATTAAAACACTAAAATATGTTCAAGAGGATTTCACTTTCTATAAATGCATAATTGATTTAAATTTTGGCTACATGTATAGTTGTAGGATCGTCTGCTGATAACCTTTGCAAACAGTTGAGATCCAGATCAGGCCCGACAAAAGGTTGGGCCTAATCTGGATCCAAACTGTTTGGCACTCTGATGGTATTCTTAAAGATTTTTTTTTTTAAAAATCAGCATCTAATTTACCATGGGATTATCTCCATGCTTAAGTGCCCCCATGTTAGTATTTTAACCTTTACCCTGCTAATATTCCTTTGTCCAGAAAATGTTATTAGATCTGCTGCATATGACCAAATGCACTCCAGACTAATTTTATCATGGAAGCAAGCACTATGAACCCTGACACTGGTCTTCTTCAATTTAACAGAGCTGTTTTGAGGATTGGATGGATCCATGCCAAGTATCACTCTGTCACTTCTAACTGCATGCCTTCTCCCACATTTACTTTGGCTTGCTAGATCTCTTCTGCCCAACCACACTCCTACCTGAGCTGCAAGCACCACATCTATATCTTGGAAGCCATGGAAGCTTTATAAGAAGGGAGTCTGGGCTAACTTCATCCTCCCTTTGATGTTGCAGATCCCTGTGTAGATCCAGCAGATCATGGTGCTGTTGTTATACACCGCAGTCTGTTCAAGTTGTCTCTTGTCATGGCCTAATATTGTCTTTGATGCATGCAATATCACACTCTGACTCCGCACAGGTTTTTGTATACCTGTACAGTAACCATAGATCCAGATAAGGAAATTTTATTTGCGTAATATTTTAATTATTTTCTTACCCATTAGTTTAAACATGTGTTTTGAGTGCTCAATAGAACCGTCTCAATGAGACGGTTCTTTTGAGTACCCACAACATATGTTTTGAATGAGAAATAAAGGAAATAATTTTCCAAGACACGCTCTTATCTGGAGGCCTGAACAACAGCAGATGGGGGAGAAGTTGGCGGCACTTGCCCCAAACACACTAAGGGAGCAGTCTGATCTGGGTCCCTAGTGTATGCACCATAGGCTATCAAAGTTCATAAGCAGATGCGAGAGCAGACGAAAGTTTTTGTAACAGAACTAACACCAAAACACATGGAAGCAAACACAATAAACCCTAAGGAGCAGTCTGATCTGAGTTCATAGTGTTAGAACTTAGCTCCATAGGCTGATGAGAGAGCAGACGACAGTTGTTGTGAATAGCGAGAAGAGGGCTAAGGAGCTTTTTAAGGGTAACAGACTCCTGCTATTCTGCAGAATAAATCTGCAGAGATAAAGCATTGTTCTATCAGTGCTGCAGGAAGTCAAGGAAAAATAGGAACTATAACTTCATAGGTCTCTTTCTGTTGCTTTGTGAATTACACATATGAATGGGAATTCAAGTTTAGGATTTAATTTGTTGCGCAGTGTTTAAGTTGGACTAAAGGTTTGCAGGTTGATTACTACCTCAGGAAAATCTAAAAGGATACTAAAATAAATACAATACATGGTCATTTTCCTAAATTGTTTCTTATAACACGGTTCACTTATAATATGGTCCATTCCTATGGATCTCAAACATAATGTTATAAAGGGATTGCACTGTAATAATATTTTTTTTTTCTAGTTATCTGGTAGTTTTGTTTGTGCTACATTACTTTAGCTGACTTGTTACAGATACACCTGGGAAATATTTTGACACCTCATTAACAACCAATTAAGGAGGTTTCATACCTGTTCATACAGCCACAGGAGTATCATTAAAGGTTGGGATTATTAATTCATTTCTTTGAGATGGAATAATATATAGGTTTAAAACCAGTGAGTCAAAAGCTTATATTTCTGCTGAAAAAATTTGTAACAAGGGTAGTATGCAGATTTATACACTACTTACATATGGGCCTCAATTTGGAAAAGTCTGACTTTGTTGCATTCAAACAAAACAAGATGCACAGGCTGATCTGCGCCTTTATTTTCTTTCTGGAAGGTATAATAGTCAAGCTTACTCCATGCAAAATGTCAATATTCTAGCTAGCCTCTGTAGCTGAACAGACTGGTTTGAGTCTTATGTGGTCAGAAACTCCGAAGACAGATTTTCTTGTGACACGGCCCATATATGTGCTGAAAAAGCTAATTTTGAAAAAAGTTAGCAGACAACAACAAAGGTATAAAAATTACCCAGCAGGCAAAGTGTTATGTTGTTGTAAAATTTAGGGTAAATATGGTTAAACATCAAGACTGCTCCTTCAGGTTTGTTGTTATATTAGGGTTAAACGTCACATTACCATGCTTTTCAATGATGCTACAATAGGAGCCCGCCCAGGGACAGTGTGAAAGGATGATTGTCAATGATCCTTTCACACTGTCCCTGGGCGGGGCTCCTTCGCCGTTAACAATCACAACAAAAGTCATCTGTTTTTGTTGTCCACTGAAATGTTTTAGAAGCTGCTTGGTCAAACAGTGTGAACCCAGAGCAGACTGCTCCATGTAAGTGACAACTGCATGTCCCCCTTGAATCAGAGATAGGGAGAGATTGAGAATAAACTATTACTTGACTTTTCGCTTACTGTAAAGGCGGCACCTCATGAATGCATAATTAGGACTGGTCAACCTTAGACATAGGTAAAAGCTGAAAATGAGGCGTGGTTTTATTCAAAAGTAACTGTATCATCTTAATTGCGCCATTACCTCAGTATTGACGCAAAAAACATTATTTAGTCCTTAAAACGCCAGCAAAATAACTGCATCTGAAAATGTCTATTTAACATAAGCTTAGAGCCAAACATTGTGTCCCAGATCAGACTGCTCCTAGCAGTCTGATCTGGGTCCACACTGTTTGTCTATTAGGCTAAAAATATTTTAGTGGACGACAAAAACATACATTTTGTGATTATGCGCTTTAAGGGTTAAATAAATGTGAGTTCAGTGTGTATATGGTTAGGATTTTCATGAAATGCACGCGCACGCACGTTTGCACAGCCAGAAAACTTAATATTTCTTCACCAAATTATAAAGAGAACCTGATTTCCCTTGTTTAGCAGATAAACTAGCCTAACCACGCCCAGATATGAATGTTAAAGTTGCCGACTTTACAGTAAGCGAAAAGTCAATTAATACTGTAACAGTCGTTGCTGATGAGTGATGACCTACAAAACCATAAAGCCGCATTTTTCACAAGAGCTGCCCTAATTTATGAACACAATGTCACGATAGTGTTGATGGCTAAACTAAGTTGTTTATGTTATTCTCCCCTAAGGCATGTACATGTAATATTTACTGACCACTGCCTTGTTTATCAGCCATATCACATTTCAGTAAAACCCGACATCAGACCAGCCTGCTCAGCTACAGAGACAAGCTTTGATTATAGCAGTTAGTATACAGATTAACCATCTAATGCCTGATCAGACTGAAATATGTGCTGACCAATCTGCATCTTTGGTATTGCATATCCATATTATCCTGGCCTCTAGATAAGGGTGCATAATTTAAAATGATTTTTCTTATTTGTCGACCAAAACATATTTTATGGGTACTCAAAATAAACGTCTCAATGAGACAGTTCTTTTGAGCACCCAAAATATATGTTAACCCTTAAAGCGCCAAAAAAATTGTATCTGAAAATGTCGTCTGCTGAAGTCATCTGCTGCAAATAATTGCCTTACATTACTGACAAATTAAGTATAGAAGCAAACAGCCTGGACTCAGAATAGACTGCTCCTATAGTCTGATCTGGGTCCACACTGTTTGTCATAGAGGCTTCTTCAACATTTCAGACAAGAAAAGCAGACGGCTTTTGTTGCGATTGGCGCATCAAGGGTTTAAACTGATGGGTTAGAAAATATTCATAATTTTATGCTAAATTATTTTGTTTATCTTGACATATACACGGCCACCATCGCATAAACCAGTTGTGTTAAACTAAATTGACCGTTTCCTAATTTTGAGAGGACGTGCTGGATTTGCATAAATAGGTTTTTCTACAGAGCTGTGGTTCATGATCATTATGATCATTCAACCTTTGTAAAATTTATCAACGAACAATTACCATATTTGACGTTATAAGCACATACGTGTACAATGCAGTTCTTTTATAACACACCTGGTTATTAAACCGATTTTGATAGAACACAATCATGTTGTCACGCCCGTACCAAATATCCTTTCCAGGCATCAAATGCCTGTCAAACAGGCGTCGTCCTGGTTTTAGGTTGAAATACTAATTTTCCAGGCGTAAAAGAGACATAGGCGTCCTTTTAAAAACTGATGCCTGCTCATGAGGCGTCAAAATAAATCATGACGCCTGGAAAGGAGGCGTCATTTGTATCAATAGACCGTGTTTCAAACCTAAACTTTTCAAGAAGGCGTCAATAGGACTTAGCCAATTTCTGCTGGCGTCAGACTGTCATATCAAACTTAGGCAGGGAGCGCAGTGGCTCAGTGGTAGAATGCTTGACTCGAGACCGAGAGGCCGGAGGTTCGAGCCTCATCGTCACTGGGTTGTGGTCCTTGAGCAAGACACATTTATCCTAGCTTAGTACTGGTTCGACCCAGGAAGACCCGTTCCTGTTTAACTGAAAGATTGTTGATGGGATGTAAAGAATCAAATCAAACAAACAAAAGTATCGAACTTAGAAATTTTGTTGAGGTGTCATTTCCATATTTATTTTTTCAAAAAGGCATCAATTTGAATGGCCATTTTCTGAAGGCATCAGCGTCAAAGCTGTGTTGTGTTACATCAAGTTGAGGCATCTGATTTAGTTCATGCGTGGACCCAGAGTGGGGACACTCCAGGCTCCCAATATTTTTCTACCAAGGAATTTTACAGAGGAATTATAGGAAAATGACCATGGTCATTTTCCTATAACTCCTTTGTAAAATTGTCACTATATTACACGATTGGCTTACAATATAATGCAGTCTGTTCCTATGGACGCTAAATTTAGCATTATGAAGGGCTGTATGCACTGTATGCTACTTTGTGGATGGTCAACATTGTATAATTTTTTTTAGTAGTGCAATATTATGTCCCCTCTATCAGATTGGGGTAGGGGAGGGGATTACTTTTGGTGCGGATTAAAGGTCACCAGATTATTAACTGCAAACTTCTGATTCATTGAGTTGATTTTGACCAAACATGTTTTGAATCATTTTTTGGGATGAAGGAAGGAATTGATTAGATTGGTGATATTGACTTAATTTTCAAGGTCACATATTAATTACATTGAATGTCTCAATATTTTTAAATGATTCAGATTGGCACACTTTAATGAAATGAACAGTTAGATTGATTCTGACCAAACTTTATGTATAATATTGTAGAGTTGGGAGACAGTTTTTAAGGATTGAGGTCCTTCGCTAAATCGATTTAGGTTTGCTAGTGTGTCTGAAATGGTTTCAATTAGGATTTAAAAGTCAAAGCTTTATCTAATTTTTAAACAGGTTATAAGTAGTTGAGTTTTGTCTAATTAATTGCTTAATTAAGCTAAGTCTTATATCAGTTAACCCTTTCACTACTAAGTGTTGTCTGCTCATAACCTTTGCAAAAAGATCAGACCCAGATTGGGCATGACAAAATGCCAGGCCTGATCTGGAACCAATCTGTTTGACACTCAGATGGTATTCCTGAAAGAATTTTTTTAAAAAAGTGGATTTTGAAAAAGATCAGCTGACAGCAAAAAAGCATGAAAATTTTTCTAGGGGCAACAAGTTAACTTCATCACCTTATTTGTAATAAATGAGTCTTGGTGATAAGCATGAAGATAGTATCTAATTTTAGTGAAATGAATAGTCTCAGTTTTGAATCTGGTAAAACCACCTTGCATAATTCATATTCCTACTAATTTAAAGTACGGTAAATATTCTAAAATTTCGAACACTTATCTATTTCTGTATTCAAATAAAATGTTGGTTTTCAGGGCTGGAATTCACAGAATGCTTGTCAGAATAGCAAACAGGGAAGACCCTGATTAGACTGCTTCTGAAGAAGCAGTCTGATCTGGGTCTGCACTGTTTGTCTAGACCGTTTTTGTAGCCAACTAGTGTTCGAAATTTTAGAACATTTACCGTACATGTAACATACTGATTCTTCAGACAGATAGACCACTGTAGACTGATTGGGAAGACGTTATGAATCTACTTACATTGAAAAGCTATTTAAAATGGAGCTATGTCATAAGAATACCTGTCTTTGGGCTGCCAGCCTATAGTTAAGACTCAATCCAACGTGCTCAGCTGCAGTGACAAGCTAGAGTTTTTAAAATTGTATGCAGCAAGCATAGAATGTTATATATTCAAGGCAGAGAAAAGCAAGGATGCTGATAAGATTGTTTGTGTGAGCAGGCTGATCTGCACCTTTGTTACATACGACAAAATGTATCATTTTTCTTGACACAGCTTTATTAAAGATGTCTTTCAAAATTATGTTATATCTGAAGCCAGAAACATGAAAAATGTTTCTCTCTGACTCTAGTTTATATAAACTGCATGATTCTTCAGGCCTTATGTTAAGAGTGCGTAACAGAAATATAATTTTCTTATTTCTCGACCAAAACATACGTTGTGGGTACTCAAAAGAACCGTCTTAATGAGATGGTTCTTTTGAGCATCCAAAACATATGCAAAAACTTATAGGTTAGAAAATATTTACAATTTTACGCTGAAAAATGTTGTTTATCTAAACCTATGATTCTTGGAAAAAACTAGTTCTTATGGAAACACATCTGGTAACTAGATAAGCACCTGACTGGTGCATTTCAAACATACAATGAACATATCAGGCATGCACTCTTGCACACCAGGTTCCATGATAAATATTGACATTTTATCTGTTTCCTAATAAATCTAATGAGCCAGTACATTGCAAAACCAACAATTATGTATCTCTCCCTAAATTTTATCTCTAATGATGAACCAGTACAATGCAACCCTTCCTTGCTAGTGGTGACTTTTGTTGTCTGCTGATAACCTTTGCAAACAGTTTGGATCCAGATCAGGACCAACAAAATGTTGGTCCTGATCTGGATCCAAAATGTTTGATACTCTGATAGTATTCCTGAAAGAATTTTTTGAAAAAGTTAATTCTGAAAAATGTCAGCAGACGACAAAAGCATGAAAAATTACCCAGCATGCAAAGAGTTAAAAGATACTGGCAAAGCGACAGCACAGTCTAAGCGAATTCATCACTATAGCTCAATAGGCTTTTCATGGTATGTGAGTTTGCCACATTCTGTAGGTTTTCAGAGTCTGATTTGAGTAAGATCTCAACTGTTTTATCAAGTTGTGGGGTTATTCTATTCTATGCATGGAGGGATCATACTGAGAAAATAATGTAATAACTCAATCATTGTCAAAAAAGAATTCATCTTGTACAAAGCACGGGATACTGTTTCTGATATTTGACCAGAGCGAACTGACTCTGACCGGAAAGACCTCTTGGAGAGATCTGGCAGCTTGGTGGCTAGTTACATGGTTTGGATCCAGATCAGGACTGTTTGGGAAGGTTATTAACATGATTAAAAGAGAGCGCAGCTAGTGGCTTATCAGTAGAGACCGTAGAGCACTTGACTCAAGATAGAAGGGTTGTGGGTTCGAGTCTCACCCGCGGCACTGCTTTGTGTCCTTGAGCAAGACATATCAATTTCTGCTTAGTACTGGTTTAACCCAGGAAGACCCACCTCGACATGACTGAAAAAATGTTGACTGGAATGTAAAAAATCATATCAAACAAAAAACAAAGATGATTAAAAGAGTTGATATGAATTCATTGTGTGGATGAAAATCTGCGAATCACAAGAGGGCCAGCTGGTCTGGATAAACACTGTTTTTAAAGAGGTTATATGATTTTGAAGAAAGTATTGGGCACAGTGATCCCTCAACCTCCATAATGGACCATCCAATCATTATTTGATAAAATTGGTTGTGTTGACCAGACCCAGATGGAACACAATGCAACACATCTTCTCATTAGGGTCTGCACTTTGTGCTCTAAGTGGTAGATGTTTTTCAGAAACATTTGTTTTGATAAACTTAATCTCAGCTGTAACCTCTTTACAAAAAGTAGACAACTTAAAATTAACTCTTTGCATGTTGGGAAATTTTGCATGAACCCTTCAACACGGTAGGAGTACCTCATTTGAGGGAGAGTGTCTATAAAATTTATAGCAGACCCTAGAACTGCTTTCAAAAAAATTCTTTGAGATATACTGTCAGAATGGCAAACAGTTTAGATCCAGATCCTGCCCAACATTTTGTGTAGCCTGATCTGCGTCCAAATTGTTTGCAAAGGTGTTTAACAGATGACACATAGTCTAGCAGCTTAATTAAAGTGTCATCAACTGAAAACCTTTGCAAATAGTAGTAGCATGCAACACTTAAAAAAAAAAAATCCCAGAAATTCCATCAAAGTGGCAAACAGTTTCGGCCCTAATTTTTATCAGGCCCGATATTTTGTGGGGCCTGATCTGGGTCCAAACTGTTTGCAAATGTTAATCAGCAGTAGCAGTGAAAGAGTTAACAACAACAAACAGAATTGAATATTATGTTCAGCATAAATGGATCAGCCCCAGCAGAAGACAAAAATGGCCCCTAGCAGACTATCATTATGAAAGTCAAGCAGAATAGAATATTCTATTCAGCATAAATGGATCAGGCCCCCCTCCCACCCAACGAATAAATATGTGTTTCAGGTTTACATGAAATTTTAAAATAGGGACAGTAGGTAGGATTTTTTTTATATTTATTTTGTTATAAGTTTTTACATGGGGAAACAATAGGGCCCAACTCAGAAATCCCTTAATAATCCTCTAAAAATGCTTAAAAACTTAGGATCAGGGGCAATAAATTAGGCACGGTTGGGTAACCTGAAACACACATCTTTATATTTTAGGCCTAAGTATTCACCATGATAGTACAATAGTTTTTCTTTTGTTCTTGCAGGCCAGAGATAGAAGCAGCTATAAAGATAAGAAATGTATCTAGACAAGACTGGATGATAGTAACAAGCCTGATAGATAATGATTGGTTCCTATCAAAAACAATACCAGAGAGATAAGACTGCCATTAGCAGGTTAATGTGGTGCTTACAGTTACAAGATGATTCTCAAATACATGGTTATTTGGATATCTCTGGGATTTATTAATTGTTCACTGACAGGTGCAAATGGGGAAGGTTACATCAGTTCACTGGAAAAGAAGAAGGATGAAAGAGTTTTCACTTTGATTGAAATACTGAGATTTCAGAATTCTAAGGATACCTTGAAAGTCTCCAGTAAATCAGTTTTTGATAAGAAAACACATACCAGATATACAGGGGAAAATGACAGAAGTGTTGCTACCAATTTAAATGGTGTTGTTACCAATTTAAATAATAGAAATGCAAGATTAAAAGAGAATACTTACAATGTAGATAGCCATGATAAAAGATTTAACCCTAGTGCACTCAGAATGGCCAAAATTCTATGGAATTTTGGCCATTCTGAGGGCACCAGGGTTAAAAGAAGAGTAAGCAATGAGTTAGATGATGGCAGTGTTAATGTAACAGCTAATTCTACAAGAACAAATCATATAGAGGATGTTGATTATAGAACATTGAATGCAAAGGAAACGGCAGATATTGTATTGAGAACAGATCCTCCTGTAGAGAATTCAGGGACTAAGCCTGACACATCTACCAATGTAACTGTAGGTACAATTGAACAAAGCACAAGTGTAACTATTAACTCAGGCAAAGGAGTTGATGATGGACCTGCCTTAGAGCATGGTGTATCTGTTATGACATTTGTTACCTTATCTGTAACAACTGAATCTGTGCCAAATGTTACAACTCAGACAGAGGCTATCACACTCCCGCAAGAACCAACCATGGCTGATTTGAAACCTGTAACAGAATCAAACAGCATAGAAAGATCAACAACAGAAGTGAACAATCCTTCAACCAATCACAGTGACACTGGTATAGGTATAAGTTCAATTGCACTTATTTCAACACAGCAGACAGATTCTTCCTCAACTGCATCATTTATTATTACTCAACCTTTTTCCAATGCTTCAAAAGAAACACCTAGGTCATCAAGTGACTCTGAAACTGTGTTGCAAACTACCCAGGCTGTTGCAGATACTTCAGCTGTTTACAGTAGCAATTCATCAACAAATAGTCCCAGTCAGCCACCCATGAATATATCCCAGCAAGTAAACACGGTAACACCTTCAAACACTGAGAACCCAGACAGAGGGGTTACAACTACTGTACAACCAGAGGAAAGTGTAAATACCACAACTTCAACATTGTTAGTAGATAATACATCAGATAATAACAGTGTTACTTATTCACAAATGACCAATGCTTCAGAGCAACTAGAAAAGGAGACAGAAACTACTACATCTTCTGAAGTTGTTTTAGTGAATACAACTACAACACCTGGGGCAGTGACAAGATTGGAGTTGCCCATAACAACGGAACTTGAACCTTCTACTGAAACTAGGTTAATGAATGTAACAACAACACTTAGGCCAGTGACAAGAGTAGAGACTTTAACACCAGGACTTGATAACTTTCCTGAAACTAGGATATCAAATACAACCATAGCACTTGAGGCTGTAACAAGAGTGGAGACCATAACACCTGATCTTGAACTCTCTTCTGAAACTATATTAGCGAATACAGCCACAACATCTGGGCCAGTGACTAAAGTAGAGCCCATAACACCTGAACTTGAAACCTCCTCCGAATCTAATTTAGCGAATACAACCATAACACTTGGGCTAGAAACAAAAATAGGGCCCATAACATCTGAACTTGAACCATCCTTTGTATCTAAGTTAGTTAACACAACCACAACACCTGAGCCAGTGACAAAAGTAGAGCCGACAACACCTGAACTGAAAACCTCCGAATCTAAGTTAGTGAATACAACCTCAACACCTGGGCCAGTGACGAAAGTAGAGCCCTTAATACCTGAACTTGAAACCTCCTCTGATTCTAAGTTAGTGAACATAACCTCAACACCTGGGCCAGTGACAAAAGTAGAGCCCTTGACACCTGAACTTGAAACCTCTGAATCTAAGGTAGCGAATACAACCATAACACTTGGGCTAGTAACTAGAATAGGGCCCATAACACCTGAACTGGAAACCTCCTCCAAATCTCAGTTAATGAACACAACCTCAACACCTGGGCCAGTGACGAAAGTAGAACCCATAACACCTGAACTTGAAACCTCCTCTGATTCTAAGTTAGTGAACACAACCTCAACACCTGGGCTAGTAACAAAAGTAGGACCCACATCACCTGAACTTGAGCCCTCCTCTGAATCTAGTTTAGTGAATACAACCCAGTCACTAGGGCCAGTGACTAGAGTAGAGCCTATTACATCAGAACTTGAAACTTCCTCTGAATCTAGTTTAATGAATACAACCCAGTCACCAGGGCCAGTGACTAGACAAGAGCCCATTACATCAGAACTTGAAACTTCCTCTGAATCTAGTTTAATGGATACAACCCAGTCAAGAGGAGTGCTGTCCTCAACACAAGAACATGAACCCTCTCCTGAAATTGGTTTAGTGAATGCAAGCACAACACTTGCATCAGCGACATTAGTAGGGCCCATAACAACTGAACTTAAACAGTCTTCTGAAGCTAATTTGGTAAATAATACCACAACATCTATGACAGTGACACAAGTAGAGCTGCCTATAACACCAGAACTGAAAATTCGTTTAGTGAATACAACCACAACACCTGGGTCAGTGACACGAGTAGGGCTGCCCATAACGCCAGAACTTGAACCCTCTACTCACTCTAGGCTTGTGAATATAACCACTATGTTAAGTCCAATGACTAGCACTGCACCTGCAACACCACAGACAAAATCATTCACTGAAACTAGTTCATTGGGGATGATCACTAATGCAACACCAACAGCTAATCCTGCATCAAACTCTTCTGGATCAGGCCCTTTGACTATCCCTTTACCTGCAACACCAAACCCCAAAGACATGTCTGTAAAAGCTTCATTAGAGCCAACCACTAATAAAGCAAAAGAAGGGGTCACTGAAGCATCCAAACCCACCAGTCGTGTATCTCTAGAATCGACAGCTGATCCTACACCAGAACCTCATCCACAGATTGAAGAAGAACCTAAAGGGAATGAAACTAACAAACATGATCCATTGGGTAAGACAACAGTTACCATGGAGACTGAATCAACAGCTACACAGGAAGTATCCACAGTGAGTGAACCAACAGCTGAACCAGAAGTAACATCTGATAATTATCCTGAGGCAGAATCAGAACCAGAAACATTTGCAGAGCCTGGTCCTGATTGGGAACTTGCTAAGATAGAATGGAAGGAAGCTTGGGAGTTCCATGTATATTTCTTTGGTGCTATGTTTACACTGCTGGGATTATACTGTATAGTAAGTGTCATAAGACTTTGGAGTATGGAGCATTTGCTTAGTAGGCATTATTTTCTAACTTTGAACAGTCTTGTGATATTTGTGTGTGTTTTCCGTGCCATATATTTACTCGTAGATGCTTACAACTCTCATGGAACATTTCCAGTTATAATGAGTTATTTTATCTATAGTATAGTGTTTCCATGCATTACTGCTGTGTTCAGTATTTTATTTTATGCATTACTACTGGCAACAAGACTTCAAGTGTTGTCTCCTAAGGTGCAGAAATTGTGGGTGCTAATGATAATAATATTGTTTCACTTTGGTCTTTCATTAACTACTGATATAGTCGTAGGACTGTTTGCAAGTGCCTCACTTATGTTCTTCATCTGCCAGTTATTTTTTGTATTATGGGGACTACTTATGTTCATAGGATATTTTATTATCTTCAAGAAGCTGTACAGTGCAGCATTAAACAGACAAAAAGCTTTGAAGGAACTATCAAAGGAAAAGAAGTTAAACGGGTCAGCCATTTCATTCCAAGAAAAGAAACCAAAGCAACGCTACACACTAGGACTTGCTGTTAAAGTAACTTTTCTTTCAGCATTATTTGGATTAGCTTGTATTGGTTTTGAAGTGTATGGTATGTTTGGTGTGTATGGCATTATGCGCAATAAGAAACCTCACCCTTGGCCATGGTGGTCATATCATGTGATTGTAAGAACAATTGAGTTGTTAATGTGCTGCTGCGTGGCCTATGTGGCAGCTCAGCCACTTAAGTATATTGATAAGAAAAGAAAAAGAAACTGGTTACTTTACTGTTTACCATGTAAATTTATATGTTGCCATCAAAAAGGAAATGACAGTGTTGATGGAGAGTTCATTTCAATGGACCTTGATCGTTATGTTGTTTCCGAATCAGATCATAGACACTGGAACAAAAGGCACATTGGTAAAACTCATTCTAGTCCAAAAGCACCATATCCACCTCACACTTCAGAGAAATACAAAGACCCGAATGCAACATTACTTCTTAGAAAGTTTAAGCAATCAATGTTAGTGGTTGAAGATGGCTTTGTTCGTATTAAACGCGAGGATGAAGTTATACCCCTACAGTATCAACCAGATTTCTACTCTAGATCCTCAGGTTTAAACAGTAGCTGTGTTAGTGTTCATGATAACAACAGTGCAATAAGTTACGCTCATTCCAGCAGAACTAGTGTTGATGTAGGGGTTGGAACTGAAAGTGTCACTTTCAGTTCCAACCCCAACATCAACACTAGTGGTGTAACAAATGAAGCTTTCTCTCCAGAGGATGCTAGACATAGGGCCAGTATCAACTTACAAAGCTGCGATCCAACCAGAGGCAGCCAAACTTCCATTGACATAGCAGAAAGTGTTGTTTCAGATACTAATAGTTCTGAAGATTTCAGGCCCCTCTCTATGCTTGATCTCGCTGTGAGCATAGAGTCTGAACTTCAGAGAGCATTCCATTCCAGTCATGTTGATGGTCTAGATTTGATCTCACACAATAGTCTTCCATTATCATTAGAAAGACAAAGCTCGGAGTCTAATGAATTTGTAAATGAGGATGTTTGTGAACGCTATGGACAAGTGGAACATGATCCATTTTCGTATTTAGAATCTCCAAGTTATTCATCCGATTCTGCAGATAATCAGCTGCAACTTTCGAGCATGAAGCTCTTGCAAACTCCTGTAAGAAGATCAAAAAGTGTGGATGCTAAAACTCATAATGCAAAAGTGAAGTTGTTTGAGAAGAACAAGTATTACTCACTGACAGATATAGACAGCATAAGTAAAGATGAACCTGATGGTGCTATCATGAAAGAGCTGCTAAGTGATTAAAGGGGACAGCAACCGTAATGATAAGTATATTTTATCAGAAAGAACTCTATGAACCATGAATTTTGATACAAGTTTCATCAAAATCGGTTGAAAAATGGGGAAGTTATTGGCATTTAAAGAATTCAATATGGCCAACATTTAGCCGCCTTTTTGAGTATTTAATTAGTTTTCAGAATTTTTTCAACTGCTTAATTTTTAGTTATAGGTACGAGGGGCGTTCAATATGTAATGAAAACAGCCCAGTATATCCCAAAGTTTTATAGTTACACACTTTGTTATTACTTTAATTTAAAGGTCTGTTTCTTGGCTAAATACTTGTAAAATTGCAATAATCCAGCTCATTATCTAATTTACACAAGCCACTTTCAAGATAGGGTGCTGAAGTACACTGCGATATGAAATAAAACAATCTTTTCAAAAGCAGATAACTACATGAACGAGGGATGTTTTCAGTCTGCTTCTTCGTGTGGTAAATATTCATATATTGGAGATTTATACCTGCAAAATTTTTTGATGTTGCTTCATAATCTATGAAATACTGAGCCTGTCATTTTGGTTAAAATCCTGCTTGGTGCTACATTTTCTGGCATTCCAATGACAGAGTCGTTTTTGCGTGAACGAATACATAGCAAAAATTCATACGAAAATCATTTGTAACATTTTTTCTGGCCGCTTCGATGTTAATTTGCAAGTAATAAAGCCGATTTTGAAATCCTCATATTTAATATCACTCATAAAGTACCCCACAAGTACGTCATTTGAAATTAGAAAATCTCTTAAAATAATGCCATCATCGGCTAACACTGAAATGGATCAGAAACTATACCACGTTTCATCGACGTTTGCATCCGGATGCATTATTTGGACATTATTACACATATTTACATGTAACATAATCTGGCTGGCTAATTTCAGACAATAAAATTATAGGAAACGAAAATGGTATACCACTCAGATGAGATATCCCTAGATATTGGTTTCAGTTTAGCTGGTCTGCTGCCTATGCACTGTGTATACTGAAACTTCGATACAATCAAAATTGTCCTTTCCTGGTACAAAGCCACATTTCCGATTTTCAAGAACCGTGCGTTTTTGAGTGTTACGTCCATTGCTTTAAACAACGTCAACGTAAGAGGGGGTAACGTACTAAAACCGTTGGCACGAAACATCGGTACCGGTCAAAAGTTGTATCGTTATAGAAGATAAAGGGGAAAGGAGTCAGAAAACTTTGGATATGTGATTCATGGATGTTAAATGTTTGTTTTAGAAAATACAGCATGCCTTTCTACCTTTGTTAAAATGAGTCTTTACAATTCAGAGGAAAATATATGCAGTGTATATTAGAGTGCTTTTTAAAAAGCCTGTAACATATTGAATTTGGAAAGATAAACATAATGTTTTATGCACCATTATAACGGCGACGCTTTGATCTTTGGTTAGGCATATGACATTAAATCCTAACGCGTTTGTGGATGGAGTTATGAATGGGTTTTCATTACATATTGAACCCCCCTCGTACTATCACTGCATCTGTGTTTCGCCAGATATGCAGCTTTATACATAAGGAAAATGTTTTATTCAAGATAATTGCAAGTAATCCATTGGTTTGTCTTTATTTTGATTACCCATATTTAATTAGGCTGTGTGACATCACTAAGCCTACAATATGGCCGCTTCCATTACAGTCCATTTGCAAATATTCAAACGCCCACAACTTCTACGTTTTTCAAACGATTTAGATGAAACAGGTATCAAAATTCATGGTTTATTAAGATCTTTCACATATAACATAGTAATTATCAGGGTTGCCGTCCTTTAACCCTTTGTATGCTAGGAAACTTTGCATGCTTTTTTGTCATCTGCTGATTTTCAAATTTTTTTTTCCAAATTTGTTTTCAGGAATACTATCAGAGTGTCAAACGGTTGAGATCCAGATCAGGCCAGATGTTTGGTCGGTCCTGATCTGGGTCCCAGCTGTTTGCAAAAGAAATCAGCAGGTGACACTGGCAAGCGAAGAGTTACATACATGTACTCATTTAGTTCCTATGGTTCCTATAGCACATGGGTACAGTCCAGCTTTACAATATGCCATTTCAGCTTTTATAATGTAAAAGACTGAAAAATAAATTTGTTGGATTTTCCCAAACATATTGAACCAATAAGTATGGGATAGCCCATTTTATTTAAGGGGTCATAGGTTGAAATTTCTAAATTATTAATTTGTCCTTAAAGATTGTTTTTATCTTAGCAAACAGTGCAGGGTTTATTTCTATCTTAGCAAACAGTGCAGACCCTGATAAAATTTCACCTTATGTGATGTTTCATCTGGGTCTTCATGTTTGCCAAAATATCTGTTTTTAGATATCCATTATCCTGCCAATGTACTAAAGAATACTTTTACCATAGAAGCAAATACTATGAACCCTGATCAGACTGCTCCTTAGGGAGCAGTCTGATCTCAGTTCATATTATTTGCAATTAAGTCTACAAAGTACATAAGCAGTTGAGTGAGCAATCTGAGAGTAAGTAAGTCAAATGAGCCGCCACATGAGATTTCCAACAATGTGGTATGTGCAACCAGCAAAGGCACAGTCAAGCCTGCGCATACGCCCAGTCTGATCAGAGCCTTTGCTTGTGGCTTAAATATTCTATGACTGTTAAGCTACTGACCGAACAGCATACATAGTTTCTAAGCTTAAAAGTAGGCTACACAGGCTCGTCTGATCCAACACTAAGTCTTGTCAAAATGCCACATTGTTGGAAATCACATTGCGACTCAAATTGTCACAAATGGTGGGAAAAGGGTCAAAAGAACTGTCTCAAAGTATATCAAAAGATTATTCAAAAAGAATATTTGGAAGGATGGTTCTTCATATAGTTCTTTTTAGTACTCACAACATTTCTAATTTTTGGAAAGAATAAAAACCTATATATATTATTCATAGACTGACTGTGACTCTTTTTTTAACTCAAACAATGGGAACTTAAGGCTTGCTAAGGTTAGCTACATTTTGTATATGTGTCAAATCAAATATCTGTTACATGTATGCCCATCATGAGTTATCTCCAGGATAGGTGGTAAGAATGTACTTTGCCTTAGGGTTGGTATGTTTTCAAATACTCCTTAAAACAAAGTTTTAAACAAGTTTCTTGGTTAATTTTATATTAAACACTTTGCATGCTATGTTTTTTTTTCACCCTTTTTGTTGTCTGCTGAAATTTTTCAAAATCAACTTTTTCGAAAAATTCATTGAGTGTAAAACAGTTTTGCTCCAGATCAGGCCTGACATTTGTCAGGGCCTGATCTGGGCCAAAATCTGTTTGCATAGGTTATCAGTAGACATCAAAAGTAGCTGCATGCAGGCAAGGAGTATGAAAGCGTCTGTAAGGGATATCTTTATTTAACTTCACTGAGCCGGCACATGAGAATTTGGTTATTATCACATATACAATCAGAGAAGGCTAAAACCAGCCTGTGCATTTATGCAGTCTCACCACAACCTTCACCACCGAGACAAAGAATTAAGGTCGAGGAAGATTCAGACCAAGCCTGCTGCATAGCTAGGCATGCAGGTCCATCCATAGATCAGTACCAAAATTGTAATTATTTTCTTACACATCAGTTAAAAATAATAATAATAATAATAATAATAATAATAATAATAATAGACTTTATTTAAAGAGGGTAACACATTTAGTTACAAACTAATCTTCCACAAGGCCCTCTAATAAATACATAAATATATAGTTGTACAGAACAGAATATATCTTTATTTACAAAGTGTCAGAAGGTGGTAAAGCAAATATGTTTTTGGTGCAAAAACTAACTGTCTCATTGAGACGGTTCTTTTAAGAACCCACAACATATGTTTTGGCTGAGAAATAAAAAATAATTTTCAATTACCCACCCTTATCTGGAGGCCTGCCATTTTAAACTGGTAAAGTGGTATGATAAAGTTACATCAGAGAACCAGTTAGATGGTTTTTTGAGTACCCACAACATATAATTAAAATTACACACTCTTATCTGGAGGTCTGCCATTTTTATCTCATGATCAGCTGGTAAAATGGCATGATAAAGTTACATCAGAGCTATAATCTTTATCATTACTTTATCAAAAATATCTGGCTATAGTTATGTTACCTTTTTGTTGCAAAAGCTGGAGAAAATGTTACATTTAACCTGGGTCAGGCTCTCTCCTCTACTTATTTTCTTAGGTAGCCTATTATTGCAAACAGTATGGACTGATCAGACTGCTTCCAAGGAAGCAGTCTGATCAGGCTTCATAGTGTTTGCTTCCATGATGAAATCAACAATGAAATACACTTGAAAATATGCAGCAGATGTAAAAAGCAGACATTTTTAGGACAAAAAATATTTGTGGGATAAGGGTTAATACTGAAACTTTTCTTGGTCAGAAATCATAAATAGTGTAGACTGTGAGAGTGTAGGCCTAGAGAATTCAGCTGAACATTTCATCAAAGTGGGTATTGTTTGCAAATTAAATATACTGAACAAAAAAAGAAACTTAACACATATTTAATCAATAATATCCCCACCAATACCTGATGTAAAAACAAATCATATCAAATATTAATGGGTGTTCAATTCTCAGTAGATCTGTGTAATTGAGACTCAGCTGCAACATTGTGTATTTGACTGGTAGCGTTGGGAATGAGTAAGAGGTCAAAATGAAAAATCACAGAGCAAAAATCATTTGTTCCGATTCGTGTTTTATCGTCTGCTTTCGAACGTTGAGGTGTGTAGCATCTACAGTTGCCGGCTAGAACTGTTTACGTCCTTGCATGAGTGTAAATTAACAGTCTTGTCTTGGTGTTGTTGTGTTGATCCTGTGAATCGATAGATATTCCTGTCTGCTCAAACTGTCTCAGGAGGCTATGAGCGAGAGCAATCAGACATCTTTGCTGTACAAATTACTCTTGGTACAGCGGTGACCTGCTAAAAGCCTTCCTATGCCCATTTTGACGTACACCTAGGATTAGTACAGTATACTTCGCGGACGTTATTTGTTGATTTTCGATGTTCTGACTCGAAAGACTCCCAAATAATGTTTTTCCATAATGATAATCTTCCAGACTTAAAAATGCATAACGTTATTCATGAACGCCTGATCGATTTTAAAACTTTATTGCATGGTTGTTTTGTCAGACGTGTGACCTTTATATACGCATAATTTTTAAAGTAATGAGTTTGCGCTAAATTGGTTAAATTTCTATTTAAAAAGTGTAAATTTTCTATTTTTGTTCAGTATATAAAAATAAACTTCAGGGACAAAAATACCATCATTTCTTACCTCTGACCCCTCCAAATATTTTAAAATGGGCCAATAAAACTTATTTATAAAACGGATATAAGATTTGATTGGGCCAAAGTAAGTTGTCAAGTATGGGTTGATAACAGTTGATTAGCATAGGCCTAGCTAAACAAAATAAAATGAGCGTAAAAAGTTTTCTTATCCATCAGTTTTAAGATATGCTGTGGGTGCTCAAAAGAACCATCTCATTGAGACAGTTCTATTGCGTACCCACAACATGATACTTTGGTTGAGAACAAGGAAATTAATTTTTAATTACGCACCCTTATGTTGAGGTTAATAACCTGGGCCCAGATGATTGGTCAAGAATGGGCTAATAATTACCTGGACACAGTTTAATAATAAGTCAGTTTAACCTGTTTAGGCCAAATAAAATTTTACATCCTTATTTTTAATGATGGAATGTCCTATCAGTTACTAAGGAATTGGAAGTCATTTTTTTCTTATTATCCAGGTTGCTTTATATGTCCTTAATGTTAATTTTAATACAGTGCAGATCCTGATGAGATGCCATTTTGTGTTGCATCTCATCCTGTCAAGGTATTTCTGTTATGCTAGACATAAGGCCAGAATTTTTTTATTAGTTGATTTGCAGGATTTTTTTTTTCAGAGTAAGGTCGGGGGGACGAAAGCTCTGAAAATGAACAGTTAACTGGTCATTTTCAGAGCTTTTTTTTTTTTTTTTTTTTAATATTTTCAATTTTTTTTTTAATATCTCCAGAAACAGTAAAACTAGTAATAGGTAAACCAACAGTATGTATTTAATCTTTAAATATTTTATCATTTTCCTAAAAATCTGGACAGGACAATCTCTTTTAACAGTGTCACTCTCAAAAATACACAGACAGAACCTCAAAAATACATTATTTTTTTCAATGAAACCAATAATATTTAGAGTTGGCGGATAAAATAAAAAAAAAATTCAGAAATTAAATTTTATTTTTTTCCTACTTCTGGAAAATTACAGTAGGAGGGTTCGTAAATCAACTAATAGAAAATTCTGGCCTAAATAGGTTTCTTTGATATAGATCCTTGAGTTCCAGTGATATGTTGGCTGTAAAAAGTGTGTCTGCCCCTACTGAAGCTGTGACATTAAATTTAACCTTGTAAATTCCGAAATTCTATACCTCTTTTGAAAACAGTGTGGATCCAGATTATCTGGCTTGTGATG
>OZ026520.1:7570713-7610846 GCA_964019695.1 Loripinus fragilis
CTCTACCGCACTGTTGATTTTGGACTAATGGATAATAGGCCAGTCGAAAATTTCTTATTGGCGGACTTGGGAACTTGGAAGGTAGGAAATAAAAATCTGCTAGATGTTATTGCTTTTATTATTTTTTACTGTTTATTTATTGGACTAAAGAGGCACTATGTTATTCAATAAAGGAACATTCTGACCTGAAAATATAAAGATCAGTGTGTTCTGATCAGTATGTTCTGACTATCAGTCATAAACAAAATGAGCTGTGACATGTGATTTCCAACAATGTGGTATTTTGAAATGTGTAGACTCAGACTAGCCTATACAGCCTCCTTTTAAGTTTAGAAAGTCCAAATGACGTTCAGTCAGTAGGGTAACAATCCTAGAATATTTAAGTGACAAGCAAAGGCTCTGATCAGACTGTGCGTATGCGCAGGCTGGTCTGAGTCTTTGCTGGTCGCACATACCACATTGTCACGGCTCAAATATACACAACATAAAGAACAGGTCTGATACACCAGATAGTGATGCAAATATTACAGACATAGCTAAAACAGTATTATATACACAGCATCAAAGGTTAAGCACCACTTATATTTTTGCTGAAACAATTTTCAATCTACAATGAAGAAATTTTATTGAGCATGGAAAATCTTTATTTGTTGTGAAACTCTGCAATAAATATCTAAATGAAAATTTAAAAATGCATGTGATATCCCGATTTGGTTACAAATTAAGTCACGAGTTTTCACGACTTATCAAAGCTTCTTGCTATTGCCCGAAATCTTCAAGAAGTAACCCCCAACATCTTGAAACAAATTTTATACCTTTTTCACACTTTCAACATTTATTCACAAAAACAAAGTTGCAATGAAAATAATTTGACTCCTCTGTTCCTTTTTGTTGAACTCACCATCACATGCTTTGGCAACTATATGATGCAGTTATCTTTTATTTAAAAGGTTAATATTTACATCTGAAAAATTTAGCTACGAAGTTAGTGGTGCTTAACTTTTAAGGCTGTGTTTATATTGAATGCATTGTTGAGAAATAACAAGAATATGGCTGAGCCTTTCCTTCTGTTTGGTAATTGTTTTTACTATAATTAAAATGTCCAGTGTTTGTTTTTACCATAATTAAAATGTCCAGTGTTCGAGTTGACTGTTTACATCCCGGTCAACAATTGTCATAACAGGACATTTCCTGAGTTGAACCAGTACTAAGAAGAGGATGAAGTGACTTGCTCAAGAACACAACAGTCTCCCCTGAGGCTAGAACCAGCATACCCAAGTAGAGCCCTCTTAGCCACTGAGCTCCTCTCCAATAGTTACAGCAAAACCTGTCTTAAGCGGCAAAACAAAGGTCTTAATACAAAAATGGTAGCTTAATGCAGGTCAAAAGTATTGCAGAAGCTTAATGAAGGTCAAAAGTATTGCAGAATGCTCCCCATGGAGCATTCTGCAATACTTTTGACCTGCATTAAGCGATAATCCGTATTGAAAACCAATTTTTGGTGTTCATTTTGAGTGGCCGCTTAAAGCTGCATAGTCTGTAACTTTTGATCTTCTAATTTTAAAAATAATGTTTTTATTTTTCAAGAACACAGTAAAAATACTCAAATTCAGGTAAATATTTTACCATTTTCGTAAATCTTAACACGTTATCACTATCAAAACAACTGAATTTATGTTAAAATTCAACGGTCTAGAATTATTGGAGGGACGCAAATAATTACCAACAGGAGAAAAATACACCTATTTGATAAGATAATTCACTTTTCCATGCAGTTTTCAGCTGTACTGAATATTTCTATTGTGGAAACATAGCTTAATTCTACTTTTACAAATGATTTATAAAGAAATTAAAATTTTTCGAAAAATGTTCATAGTTACAGAGTATGCAGCTTTAAGACAGGTTTTACTGTATTTTATTGTGCTTAACTATTTCCTAACTAGTGGCAACTTGATGTCTACTGTTAAGCTTTGCAAACCATTTAAACCCAGATCAGGCTCAACTAAATGTTGGACCTGATCTGGATCCAAACTGTGTGACAGTTTGATGGTATTCCCGAAATAAAATTTTGAAAAGGTTATTTCACAAGAAAGTCTGCGTGAGCGCAGTGGCTAAGTGGTAGAGTGCTTGACTCGAGACCGAGGGGCCGCGGGTTCGAGCCTCAGCGGCGTCACTGCGGTGTGGTCCTTGAGCAAGATACATTTATGCTATCTTAGTACTGGTACAACCCAGGAAGACCCGTCCCTGTTTAAATGAAAGATTGTTGATGGGACGTAAAGAATCAAATCAAACAAACAAAAAAGTCTGCAGATGTCAAGAGAGCATGTTAAATTACCAAGCATGCAAAGAATTCATACATGTTTAGTCTAGAAATTAAATAGATATCTTTGACATCAACAGAAACAAACAAGTATGTATCCCAAACTAAATCCCAAACTTGATCAGCCTGTTCAACTACCTTTTGTATCAAAAAACAGACATTATATGGGCCTTGATACAAGAAAACCTGTCTTGGGGACTTGCAATCAAGTAATGATCAAAGCAGCTGGCGAGACTAACTAGAATATTGGAATTTTGCATGTGGCAACATTGGCTATGTACCAAACTGAACAGTAAGCAAATAATAGTCACAGGGCAGACTGCCTGGATGCACAGGCTGGTCTGCATCTTTGAGGTTCGCATGCAACAATTACAGTTTTCTTTTGACAAGGCCCTTATCATCTTGGCAGAAACAATAAATACAATGATGTTGATCAGACTACACAGATGTGCAAGCTGATTTGCACCAGTTTAAGCATTCTTAGGGTAAATGTTAACCCTTAAAGTACCAATCACAATTGCAGCAGACGACAATTTTTGCAACAGCTTTCCTAATTTTAAAAAAAAATAAGGTATGATATTTCATGAGAATTGTCTGCCAGCAGACAATTCTTATGAAATATGCTTTATTTGTTATTTTTGAAATTGTCGTCTGCTGCAAATTGTAGGTGGAGCTTTAAGAGTTACGTTGAAGGCGAAGTGTAAAATAGTACAATTTTGAATGCCCCATACAAAGTGAGCCAGGCAAAAATGAACTCTGCAATGCTGGGTAATTTTGCATACTTTTTCTCGTCTGCTGATTTTATTCAAAATTTATGTTTCTAAAAAAATCTTTCATGAATACCATCAGAGTGTCAAACAGTTCAGATCCAGATCTGGCCTGATATGGGTCCAACTGGCTTTCAAAGATTATCAGCAGAATTAGCAGTTAGCCTACAATTAATTTTTGCCTTAGAAGGTTTTAGACATTAACACAAATAAGAATACAACAAATTTTAGAATGGAAGAATAAAACAAGCTGTATAATTATATAACTCAAAGACACACATTTCTGACTAGATATAAGATTTAAAATATTTAGTGCTTATATTAATCTTCATGCTGTCCACTGAAGGACATTAAAAACACAAAAATCGAAATTCATCCTATTTACTAACTTTTAATGTCTCAATTTTATTGAGATTTAGCAAAAATGAACATCAATATGTCAGCAAAACATATTTAAAATTTTATGTCAAAATGATAATTAATGTTAGAGCAAAGTCTATCTAATAGCAATACCCTATGATTCAAAAGTTGCAATTTGAAATTTGTCTAGAAATTGGACATGATTTTAAAAGATAAAATATTTTTATTAAAAAATCAGAAACAAATTACCCTTGGAGCCCTACTATTCGTCTGGCACAGACAGTAGCTGGCCGGAACAGATATTGTTGATGTAAATATCGTTGATACACAATCGATGTAAGTTGGCTTTTAACGCCAGTCGCCATACTTGGCTGACCAGACCTGCATCGATCTTTAACTGTCCAAGTAGCCTGGTGACGATCTCTGAGGCGCTGTTTAGTTGACAGATGGCAATAATGATATCTAGGGACGTCAGAAACACACACGCCAGCTTTTAACATTCCAATTGCCCCAGATTGTTCATGTTCAGACAAACGTGGCATGAATAACAAAGTTATAAAACTAAAGCTGCTGTGTTTTTTATACATGTTTACGTACAGGCTACCTGTGAAATGACAAAATATTTGCTTCATTGGTTCATGGGGACGCCACGTGCAAAACATAGTAAACCAGCAATGCATAGCTGGTGGTAGCCAGTTTCTTTAAAAACACCAGTATTGGGTATAAATAGAAGTAGGGTGTCGTTACCATCCGTTTTTATCTGTTAAAGAAGGCAAAAAATGTTCTGGATGCAAAAAATAATAATTTTAATTTTTTTGCGTTTTTAAAGTCCTTCAGTGTATGACTGCTTAAAAAAAAAAATAAAATAAACTTTTAACAACAATATGGAAGCAACTGTATATTTGTTAACCCTTGCCCAGCTGAACCCTGATATATGCGCTTGAAAACATTGGACCTGCAGATAAGCTGGCTTCTGAGGAAACAACCTGGTCAGAATCCACTGTTTTCATTTAGCCTGCAGCTGTAAATCCATGGTAAAAACCACACTGGAAGTACTGTTCAGCAGGACCAGGATAACAACTAGCTGTATTGAAGACAAGTTCCAATATTATAATAAATATGGTCAGGTTAGATGTCTGAAACTTTAGAGTAAACATATTTCATTTTGGTTTACAATCCTTGGTCTATAGTAAGTCTCAGGTGGAGGTTTGTATCACACAAGACTTGATTGGGTGTGCAGTTTACATGAGCACTTAACATGCTTAAACAGTTTATGGGTTTTTAGTACTCAGGCCCCCAGATAAGAGTGTGTAACTGAAAATTATTTTTCTTATTTCTCAACCCAAACATATGTTGTGGGTACTCAAAAGAACCGTCTGAATGAGACGGTTCTTTTGAGCACCCAAAACACATGTATAAATTGATAGATAAGGAAATAATAGCAATTTTACGCTAAAAAACTTTGCTTAACTGGACCTATGGGTACTTATTGTATAATGCATAGTCACCTTTTAAAAATGCATGAACGACTATATAGCAAAGCTACCCTTAATGTTTGGATGGGGCCATTATCTTTTCCTCTACTTAGGGTATGCGAGTAGCATTGACTTTGGCCAGACTTCACATGTGCACGAGCCTGAGCCTTTGCTTTTGGCCTATTAGTATATGACAAGAACCAAAATCTCTTATATGACCTTGAAGTCAAAGGTCAAGGTCTAATCACAAAAGCTTGCAATTTGATCCTTATATCACTTCTAAGCTCTAAAACGGAAAATATCATAATGTCAGTACGTAGTAATTTTGTTTGTTTGATTCGATTCTTTACGGCCCATCAACAATCTTTCAGTTAAACAGAGATAGGTCTTCCTGGGTTGAACCAGTACTAAGCTAGGATAAATGTGTCTTGCTCAAGGACCACAAGACAGTGACGCCGGTGAAGTACATAGTAATGACCAGGTCATTACTATGCATGTAATGAGATTGTGAGCTTTCGGTTTTGAGGCTATCGACAATGTAGAGGTGAGATAAAGACCGAACTTAAGCTCCTGTGGTCTAATATACTTAAAATGGCTCGTAACAGGATCTCGTCTTTCTTTTTTTTTTATTTGAAGAGTATTTTTAAGGAAGATAATGATGTGAAAGTATAATTAGAAGATAAGAACCCTATTTGGACTAACATGGATAAAACCATGGGGCCCAGCTTATCCCACTCTGACCACAACATGAACGAGCAGTCCATACATATTTTCCAAAGTCTAAAGACAAAGTTGTAATCAAACGTAAACCTTCTAGTCAAGAATGTAAAACTCAGCTTGTAACCATAGGATAGAGAGACAAGTCTATGTTTGAGACATTCTTAAAATTCAAATGCGCTGCCAACAAATTTGATGAAGAAAATATGATGATAAACACCATTAAGGGTAATGAGCTCTGTATGTTGTCTATTAGGGTAAAGTAGGGTAAATTCAGACAATCGGCTAAATTCAGACAGCAACCTTGTTTCTTTTATTTTTGAATTATTGGAATAAAAATTAAATTAAGCAAACAGTGAAAATCCGGATGATACGGCTCTTAAGGAGCCGTCTTATCTGGATTTTCACTGTTTGCAAACGTATGTCCGAATTTACCCGTTGTCCGAAGTTACCTGACTTTACCGTAATGCTTTATGATAAAAATTGTAAGTGTAGTTTGAGATTTGCCTGCCAAATAACAAGATTTTTTTAGAAACTGTAGCAGGGGTTTAATTTTTTTTATTCAATCCCCCTGCAAGACTAGTGGGTTGAAAAAGCTACTCACCCACATGACAATATCACTCGCTCTTAAAAGACTAATCATACATGTACTTGTATCATATTGATAAAATTTATACTTTTTTTGCTGTGTTTATAAATATTTAAAGTTTACACATGTATTTTATATTGTTTTTTTTTTTATCATAATCTTTCTGCTGAGGCTTCCTTTTTCTATTTGCTTCATGATACGCTCCGACTCTCATCTTTTCTTCCCTTAAAGCAATCAAATGTCTCGCTTTTGATAGCAAATGTGGTACTAATGACTGGTGTTGATGTAAACAAAAAAGCGGTGTTCATTGTCTGAATTCGCCCTCTGTTTTAGACGATCTCCTTCATCAAACTCCCCATATTGAGGCTCTGTAAACAAATTCTTCTGAAAGGCAGCTGCTAGGCAGATAACCCCAACCAGTCAGAAAATCCGGTTCACAATGTAAAAGATCTAGGATCTGCATTTTTAGCTCACCTGAGCCGAAGGCTCTGAGGTGAGCTATTAGTATACCAGTGACTCCGGCGTCCGTCGTCCGTCCGTCCGTCCGTCCGTCAACATTTTCAAACATCTTCTCCTCTGAAACCACTGGGCCAATTGAACTCAAATTTCATATGGAGACTCCTTAGGATGGGGGAACGAAAGTTTGTTCAAATGTTCCTGGTCACATGACCAAGATGGCCGCCATGCCCATATATGGTAAAAACCCTTTAAAAATCTTCTTCTCCAGAACCAGAAGGCCGATGACCTTGGGACTTGGTATGTAGCATCTGGTATGTGGGGCATACCAAGTTTGTTCAAATAATGATCCTAGGTTGACCTTGACCTACTTAACGTCAAGGTCAAATTTGCTTCCTAATAGATTTAAATGGGAATTTTTTTGAAAAGTTGATTTTTTGAATACTGTTAAAGCCAAAGTGATTATTCTTACTTGATATGTTGTGACTAATGAAACAACGGCTATAAATAAGTTTCAAAGGTCAAGGTTGACCTTTGCCCTTTCAGCTAAGGTTGCTCATATTGTGGTCCCATCAACATATTAAAACATAGTTTTCTCACAAACCATTGGCCCAATTGAGCTCAAATTTCATGTGAAGACTCCTTATGATAAGTCAGCCAAAATTTATACAAAATATTTTGGTCACATGACAAAGATGGCCGCCACGCCCAATTATGGTAATAAACTTTTAAAAATCTTCTTCTCCAGAACCAGAAGACCAGTGACCATGAAACTTGGTATGTAGTATTGGGGATGTGGGGCCTACCAAGTTTGTACAAATGATTATCCTAGGGTGACCTTGAACTACTTAACGTCAAGGTCAAGTTAGCTTCCTAATGCATTTGAATGGGAATTTTTTTGAAAGTTGATTTTTTGAATACTGTGGAAGCCAAAGTCACTTTCCTCACTTGATATGTTCAATCTAGTGTCTATAAATAAGTTTCAAAGGTCAAGGTTGATCTTTGACCTTTCAGCCAAGGTCACTTATATTGGAGTCCCATCAACATAGTTTTCTCAGACAATTATCGGCCAATTGAAACCAAATTTCATATGACAACTCCTTATTATTGGTTAGCCAAAGCTTATACAAATTGTTATGGTCACATGACTAACATGGCCACCATGCCCATATATGGTAAAAACTCTTTAAATCTCTTCTTCTCTGAATACTGTGGAAGCCAAAGTCACTTTCCTCACTTGATATGTTCAATCTAGTGTCTATAAATAAGTTTCAAAGGTCAAGGTTGATCTTTGACCTTTCAGCCAAGGTCACTTATATTGGAGTCCCATCAACATAGTTTTCTCAGACAATTATCGGCCAATTGAAACCAAATTTCATATGACAACTCCTTATTATTGGTTAGCCAAAGCTTATACAAATTGTTATGGTCACATGACTAACATGGCCACCATGCCCATATATGGTAAAAACTCTTTAAATCTCTTCTTCTCTGGAACCAAAAAGCCATTGGGTTTGGGACTTAGTATGTAGCATCGGGGATGTGGGCCCTACCAGTTTAGCTCAAATGATGAATCTAGGTTGACCTTGACCTA
The DNA here is from genome assembly GCA_964019695.1 of Loripinus fragilis. Taxonomy (NCBI): domain Eukaryota; kingdom Metazoa; phylum Mollusca; class Bivalvia; order Lucinida; family Lucinidae; genus Loripinus; species Loripinus fragilis. The sequence goes on from OZ026520.1 coordinate 7,578,992, forward strand.
CTTTATGGCAAGGTCAAATTTTATTCCTAATGCATTTATATGGAGAAAATCTTAAAATGTTCATTTTCTATAGTTAAACCTATTGAGTTAATGGTTTATTAAGTACCAAATGTCAAGCTGACCTGTGACCTTTTATCCAAGGCCACTCATTTGAACTGCCACATACCTATCTAAACATCTTTTTCTCAGAAATCACTGGGCTGTTTGATGTATTATTCATTAGATTGTTTAGGTCACTTGACCAAAATGTAGTATATGGTAAAAACAAAATTTGTTCCATTATAAGCTGTAGTTGACCTTGACATATTTTAACATTATTTAGGAGAGCAGGTGAGCGCCTCAGGACCTTCAGGTCCTCTAGTTTCCTTTTGTTTTGATAAAATGCATTTCATGTGTCAGAAAATGCGCTCGCCAGTAAGGGCGATCTTGGCAGGTATTCTACACACCCGAACACGAAGTTTACGCGCCAATGCAAGTAGTTGAGTGGAATTTTACACCCCTGGAAGCCAGCTGATCAGTATCCACATTGTTTCTATTCAGCCTATGCAGCTATAGTAATAAACTAAATCAAATTGAATCATGCATCCAAATTGGCTTGAAATGTATAAATATATTCAGCTGAATATATTTATATGCTACATGTATTTCTGTTAACAACCTATATAACATGCTACAGATCTAGCAAAAATGAATATCTATATAATACATTGCTAAGTTTATGATAACACAATCATGGTCCCATGAGCAAATGTTCAAATAAGTATGTACAAAAAATGACCATTTACAGTAAAACCTGTGTAACACAGCCACTGTCTTAAAGACCAAAAATTGGTTTTCAAGACCAATTATCGCTTAATGCAGGTCAAAAGTATTGCAGAATGCTCCAAGGGGAGCATTCTGCAATACTTTCGACCTTCATTAAGCTACCATTTGTCATTAAGATCTTTGTTTTGTCTATTTTTGAGCCGCCACTTATGACAGGTTTTACTGTATATGTAAGGCTGAAAGGGTCTGCCTCTAATTATCCTATCACAAACCACTATTGTGAAACTAAGCTATAAAACATGAATGGTCCAGGACATAAGATTTTGGTCTCTTCGCATCCATGAGCAGCCAAAGCTCAGACCAGGCCCCAAGGTTATAAAACTAACTCAAAATAAAGCGCAATGATTGGCTACTTGCGGACACGTGTCCGCAAGCAGCCAATCAATGCGCTTTATTTTGAGTTTGAGACTGTACTGAAGTTTTATAACCTCAGTGCCAGGCTACCCATCTGCAGACTTTGCAGCCCACATACACAAAAATATGAAAGATGATGAAGATTTGTTTGTTTTGATGCTTTATATCCCAGTTAACAATTTTTCAGTCATGTTGGGATGATTTCTTGTCTTCCTGGGTTGAACCAGTACTAAGCAGCAAATAAAGTGTCTTGGTCAAGGACACAACACAGTGACTCTGCCGACAAGCAACTATCAATCCCCTGTCTAATGCTCTACAAACTGAGCCACTGTGTTCCACTTAATTAGTGCACAATAATGGTATGTATTATATATGTGTTAAGTCAATCTTTAAACATACATACACAGCTTTCTAATGGGACCAGAGGCCTATTGTTTGGTCTAAACCTAGGTTTGGTCTAAGCTTTTAGCAGTAAATGCTTTGACATGATTGCCCCTAAGCCTTTACTGTTGGCCTATGCCATACATACCATAATCTCATGAGTCGGCTCATTTATAATATAATGATGTATCAAATATAAATATATGAAATTTATGAAAAAAATATATGTATATTATTACATTGTATATAATATAAAAAATCTAATAAAAAGTATTTACAAACCTTGTTTTAAAGCACTTTCTGCAATCTTTTATGAACACATGATTTTTAGATATATTATTTAACCTGATAAGCACACATATTCTTGTAAGCACATCAGGCATTCTGATTTCTTTTTTTGTATTATATTTTATAGAATAAAGATGGAGAACTTCTGATTTCTAGTCAATCCAGTGATATAAATTTATGAAAAAGTCTGGATCCTGATCAGCTGACTTCTGATGAAGCCAGTTGTGAGGGTATAGAATTTTGAAAAAAATGGGAACTGTGTGCTTATTAGGTTGAATACTTTATGTAATTATGGAATGTGAGAACAACAAGGACATAGGTACATGTATATGTTTGGAATTTAACATTTGGCTCCAATATTAAATATTTACATTTTCAAAGTAAGCCTTTAATGAATCTGCTTTTTAGCAACCTTTCAAAATCTCATGAATCACAATATTTGCTTGACAGTTAACTTAGCTCACTTGCACATGCAAAACACTTCAACCAGCGAATTAATTTCTGTTTGTTTGGTTTGAATTTTTTTCGCCCCAGTCAACAGCTATGGTTATTTCGAGACAGTTCACCTAAACACACTTTTTCCTTGGCAAGCTTGACTAAGCTGTTAACCAGTACTTTGTGCACATATTTTCACTTGAAACTGACAACAACCCTTCTTGAATTAGCTGAAGGAGGAGAATGATCGTAAAAATTATTTCTTGATCAATCTACAAGAAAGTATGGGACTGGGTCGGGATCGAACTCGCAAGCCCTGGGTCTGCAGTCGTACTAACTACCAACTGCACTACGGGGTTCCTGTTGCAGCTGTGATTTATGGTGAACCAATGCCCCCAGTTTGCTATACATAACGAGCCTCTTGTTTGCTTCCTTGGCTGTTCACTTTTAGGCTGGCTGTTCTACTTTTCCATTTTACCTTCCAACAAAACTGTTACTATGATTTAACATTATTTACCGAATTGCTTTTATTCAAAGTATAAATAAATTTTATATAAGATATTTTATTATGAAAATGTAAATATAAGAGATGGATTTCATTTTGGTTTGTAAAGTAATGAACATCAAGTACTCAGTAAAAAGTTAGAGGACAAGGTGACACTCTTCGGGCATCACTTACTTTAAACTGAACACATGGCATTCATTACTTCATGAACCTTCGAAAATGAAATTAATTTCCTAAATGACAATATCTAAATGTTACTACATCAAAACATGGAATATTATTTACTTGTAAATTAATTCATGATTAATTTGGTTTTGAGAAGCTGTGCATTGCACAGGTTTAAAGAATAATGGATGAAACTTAAATTAACAACTTTCACAATGTTATTTCTGTGAACCATAAGAGGCTCTTTAAGGGTAAACCCTAACCTGCCAGTCACGACTTGTTGCCTGCTCCTCATCTGCTTTTGTTCTGAGGTAACCTATATCACAAATAATATGGACCCAGATCAGAATGCTCCTAAAGGACCAGTCTGATCAGGGTTCATATTGTTTGCTGCCATGATAAATTCTGGATTGAAGTCCACTTGATATATGCAGCAGACATAAAAAGCTTTTTCAGGACAAAAATTGTGGCGGGATAAGGTTTAATAGCATAAAAAAAACTTAGTCATCTAAATATTTGTTATATACAAAGAGTAAACAATCTTTTGATACAGACTTTTGGTGGGAAAGCACTGAATAATAGATGCCAAACAAAAAACAACACTCAAATATAAAAAAGTCTAAAAAATTAAATAACAATTTTAGTATATAAGGTACAACACATAATGAGGCTTCAATGTATAAAACAGGCATTGACCAAACCATATCAACAAATATATAAAAAATCTACATAATGTCACAAATCAACCTAAAATATTCAGGATGTGTTCAGCATATGAAAACTTGAAATGATGTTTATGAAATACAATGCCCCCAACCCTTTACTTATCAAGAAGGATGGTAATCTTTTACAACACAAGGGTCATCATCCTAATTTGAACAAAAAAAAATTCACCCAGTAATCAGCTGACAAAGTTTGAAGCTGCTAGCTATTAAATGCTTTGAGATATCTTTATTAAAGTTTTCATTGTTAAAATTTACAAGGGCAATAACTCAAAAAAAAAAAATTAACTAACTTTTTTTTTCATTTTCACCAGGTAATCTACTTATCATCTTCTACCAATTGACCATGTTTGAAGCTGCTAGCTATAATGATTTTCGAGACATCTTGATTACAAGTTTTCAATGCCCAAATTTGCAAAGGACAACTAAAAAAAATAAAATAACTTTTTTTTTAAATTTTCACCAGGCAATCCACTCATTATCGTCTATCAGCTGACCAAGTTTGAAGCGACCCTTTAAAAGGGGCATAACTCCACAAAGGGAGATAATCCAGACTTAAAAAAATACAGGCCAGTTATTTTTTGATGGGGAATCTATGAAATTTAAAAACCCTAGCTTAATTTTTGTTTGGAAGGAAGGACGGACGGACAAGCGAAAAAAGCAATATGCCTTTAACTTTTTCAAAATTGGGGACATAAAAAAGCAGGCAAAATTTCCCAGCATGTAAAGAGTCAATCACACTAAATGAGAAATATGATGTACATTTCAACTTCAGTAGCTAAATACTAAATATAAGGATATCTTAAATTCATACCAAACATATTCTTAAATTTGAGACAATATGACTACCTGATGTAGTGTATAAAATGTAGAGTTGGAGTAGCAAAACATGTAAACCCTGATCGGACTGCTCCATTTGGAGCAGGCTAGTCTGGGTATACACAGTTTGATTACACCTGTATGACCCAATATTAAGTGTAATGTTAATATGGTAAAACTTTAGGCACATATGAGCATTTCCAAAATAATTAAAACGCATGCTCACTTGATCTGAAACAATTATAATAATGCCTGTTTGTGTTTATGTGTAACAACCTATTTAATTAACAATATTTTCGCTACAAAGGGCAGCCTCACAGGAGGGATGAGAAATAAGAGGGTACTGAACACTTTATCCCTTTGTAGACTGTAAACCCCTAAATGGGTACTTTAGCGAACAGCCAAGACCCAGAAGAAAGGCCGCAAAATGGGGCATTTCATCAGGGTCTGCACTGTTTGCTAAGACAAATACAAAATTCAGAGAAATATGTTTTCTGGAAATTATGACCTGTGACCCCTCAATATATACAATAGACTATCCTGATCTTCTTGTATGTAGCCTTATGGAAAATACCTTGTCTGAAAAGGGTTAAAGCTGATCAAGCACCATTTGGTATACTAAATATAGAAGTTGGCAAGTGAAAGTTCTAGTGACTAGTCCTTCTGTTATTTTCCGTCTGGCTCTAGTGATTTCTGTAAGTCACTCAACATAGCTTCCATATCATCAAATGCCATAGCAACACTATCTCTCAACTCTGCTTTTCTTCCTGTGAATAAATAAATGACAATATAGCAGAAATACACACCTATATAAGTGAGCTAGCTCATAAGTTGTTTTGGAGGTTTAGCCCTTCAGATACTAGTGACTCCTAAATGCTTACTTTGGCAAACAGTGAAGACTCAGATGAAATGCTGCATTTCAAGTTTGGAAGCCTGTATACACGCTAAACAGTTTGTGTTAATAATAACAGAATCTAGGATGAAAATTTGGTCAGTTTGGAAAAATATATTTGACAGTTCCCCATCCCCAGGGCTTCATGTTTTCATGTTTAATCCTAACTTTGTGGTTTAGTTCTATCTATTTTGGCAATCATCTTGCTGAGAACTGATTGTTTTGCTTAACCCTTTGTATTCCGGAAACCCCTAAATGAGTACTTTTGCTAACAGTGTAGACCCAGATGAAATGCAGCATAATGCGGCATTATATCAGTGTCTACACTTTTTGATGGTGTCAAAACAATCTTCATGGACTTTTATAATGTATCTTAATTAGGAAATTTTGACCTGTGACCCATAAAATATATAATGGACAATCCCATTCTTATACCGGGCCGCGTAGCGCAGTCGGTAACGTGTCTGGCTACAGATGTGAAGCTGACTGCAGATCCAGGGGTCGCGAGTTCGATCCCGGCCCGGTCCCATACTTTCGTGGAGATTGATCATGAAATAATTTCTACGGTCATTCTCCTCCCTTCCGCTGAATCATTCATGAAGGGTTGTTGTCAGTTACAAGCGAAAGTATGTGCTCGAATTACTGGTTACCCGCTTGTTCAAGCTTCTCCAGGAAAAAAGTGTGATTAGGTGAACTGACCGTCCCACAATGACCATAGCTGTTCACTTGGGACGTAAAGCAACAAAACAACAACAACTTATAGCATATATCTACGTGGGAAAATCCATCAGAATACAAAGGGTTAATATATTATTGCTTTTATGTGTTTGTCTGTGTTCTAGTGTCTCTTCTACTTCATGTCATGGTTTGTGATTGTGACATCTCCTGCTCATATACAATTTAATGTGGATTAAGGAACTTCTTTTATCACATGACGATCCATCTTGGAGTGGTATAACGCCTTGCATTAAAATTGATAAACAACTAGTGAATTACAGACTTTGGTAATTATGTCTCAGGGTCAGGAGACATATTGTTTTTCCCTGTGCCTCTGTCTGACTGTCCATCACAAATGGTGTCCAATCTTGTGAACACAACTCCTACAGTTTTAGCTGATCTTTTTAAAACTTTGCAGGTTTTTTGTCAAGGTCTGAAGATGTGCATGACGTTTTGGTGTAATCCTCAGTTTAATTTTTGTATCTTTTTTTCGCAATTTGAACTTAGTCATTTTTTAGCTCGACTTCTGCCAACTAGCATATAGACACTGGGTATCTTGTGAACGCAACTCCTCCTACAATTTTACCCATATAGATTTTCCATTAAAATGGAAATAATATATGATAATTAACTAATGATGGTTGTGTTATAGTTTACTGCATGAGCAGGATATCTTTGCTGTTTTTGCTAAAAAATCTATTTCAGTTTGAAATTGCATTTAGTGACATTTGGATCTTTCTGACACCAAAGTGGGATGGAAGCAGACTTCTGTTTTTTGTAGAAAGACCAACTTTAGTGTTTCTAAATGATGCCGATTACAACACTGCATATATAAGACAAACTCTTAGCTCGGTAAGCCTTGCATTTTATCACTTTTTCTCAATTCTTATTAAGTTTAATAATACATGACCACGTATGTTAAAGCATCTATGTATGACACTACTAACAACATGACAGGTACTTACTTATTTCAATAGGTTTTGGAGAGTCCAGACACACTCTTGGGAAGTCCATACATTTGATAGTGAACTTGTGGCTACCAGCTGAATAAAACAAACACTTGTACATAGGTTTAGATGAACAAAAATTTTCAGCTTAAAATTGTAAATATTTTCTTATCCATCTAGTTTAGCATATGTTTTGGGTGCTCAAAAGAACTGTCTCATTGAGACGTTTTTTTTGAGTACGCACAACATATGTTTTTGTTGAGAGATAAGAAAACTAATTTTTTGGTACGCACTCTTAAATAAAGTCCTATATAAAATATATATATGTGTCTGAGCAAATAAAAAACCAAGCATTGTTAATCTAATCGTTTGTATACTGGAAACCCCATAACCTGTACTTTGGTAAACAGTAATGACCTGATGAAATGCCGCAGAATACAGAACTGAAGTATACTGCCTGAAGGTGTTTTCGCGTTGCATTTGTTCTCGCGTTAGTCTCCTTTCTCTGTTATTGAATATTGCAGCGCCACCTACTTTCTATCAAATTTTCATGAATAATGGCCTATTTCAGAAAACGAAAGTTGAGTTTCATGACTGACCTAATTTCATGAAAACATCATGACATGCATTTACTTGGCAAAAATCCTTAACAAGCTCATACCCCACTCATTAAAATCGATTTTTCGGAAAGAAGGAAGGTCCATCATATGTCCAAGTGTTATCATTAGGCCAACAATAGATTATTCCAAAATGGCGGACATTTGTTTTGCTGCCGAATGGTCACGTGACAATTTTCCCGCCAAAATTAACAAGCTAACGCGAGAACACATTGACCTCTGAACCACAATGGCGACGGTAGGGTCAACATGTTTGCAACAAGATACAATCAATCTGAGTGATCAGAATCATATTGGTTTTGCTTATAAGGGTCAGTCAGATATTGATGAAAGAAAATAATGAATTTATGAATATTTTTCAAGCATGGCCAATCTTGTCTCAAGCCAAATAGCTTAGTTACCGCGAGATTAGCTCAGACCGTCATACATCTTAATTTGGAAACTTAATCTGTGACTCCTTGATATGTCCAATGACTATCAGTATTATTTGGGCCACGGCATGTGATTTCCAACAATGTGGCATTTTGACAAGTATAGACTCGGATGAGCCTGTTCAGCATCCTTTTAAGCTTAGAAACTATAAATGATGTTAAGTCAGTAGAGTTATAGAATATTCAAGCGACTAGTAAAGGCTCTGATCAGACTGCACATATGCGCAGGCTGATCTGCGTCTTTGCTGGTTGCACATACCACAGTGTTGGAAATCTCATATTGCGGCTCATATTGCAATCCTAAGGTTCAAAGGGCAGTAACTCTCTAAAATGTGGGTGCCACATGTATAGAGAATAAGCAGAGAAGCAAAAGCTAAATATTAAATACAGTAAAACCTGTCTTAAGCAGCCACTCAAAAATAGACAAAACAAATGTTGCTTAATGAAGGTCGAAAATATTGCAGAATGCTCCTAGGAGCATTCTGCAATACTTTTGATCTGTAATAAGCCATAATTGGTCTTGAAACCCAATTTTGGTCTTTTTGAGATTGGCCATTCTAGACAGGTTTTACTGTAAAAGCATGCCATTTGACACATAAGTAAAGTACATGATTATTCAGATGCCATTTTCAGACACTTTAAAATTTGTCTAGTCGGGCTGCAAGAAAAACACTGTTTTATAACAATAGTATATGCCGGAATATTGAGATAGTTATGTTCAGACAGTGTAAGCCCATATCAGCCCACCCCTTATGGAGCAGTCTGATTGGAGTTAGCAGTTTGTCATTCCAACTTTCATACACTGAAATCTCATCAGGTAGTGTTTGTAAAGTTAATCAGTAGACGACAAAAGTCACCACTAGCAAGAAAAGAGTTATCACCAAGACACCAAAGCATAGCAAATAGAGCTATACTCACCAGTATTAAAGGTAATTCCTGAGAAAACAGCTATAGAAGGTTCATCTAGTGAATCTGACTGAAGTGTTACCACTGTATTTCCAGATATATCTACACCTAGAAGAGACCAACAGTAATGACAATGGTATGTTTAGTGGTTAACTGTATTCAAAATTTTCATTTGAGATATACGGTTGGAAATCTATGTTTACGGCAATGTGTGAGCGGAGACGTAAAATGTGATTTCCGACCTTATATCTGACAATATACATCCTAAAATGAACATTTGAATATGGCTATCCCCATTCTAATGTACTTTAAAAGCGCTTGTTTGGTCTGATATCGGACTATTGTAAGTCACATAAAGATAGATGCATATCATCCAATGAAATACGATGTAATTAATGACGTCCAACTATTTCCAATAGTATATTGCGGTTATACAGCAAAACCTGTCTAAAGCGCCCACTCAAATTGAACACCAAAAATTGGCTTTCAATACCAATGATGGCTAAATGCAGGTCATAAGTATTGCAGAAAGCTCCAAGGGCGAGCATTCTGCAATACTTTTGACCTTCATTAAGCTTCCATCTTACATTAAGACGTTTATTTTGTCTATTTTTAAGTGGCCGCTTAAGACATGTTTACTGTACTGTCGCAAATTTCTAACCATATCCAATCAGACGTTGCATTACAATAGTAAGCGCATTAGGATATCTTTCTTACTGAAAAGAAACTAATGGTTTGGCTATTATATTATAATCAATTTGCTTAGGACTGTTTTAATATTGGCCTCAATGCGACAAAACCAGTCTTCGGGGTTTCCGACAGGAAATTAAAATTTCGCTTGTAGCACGTTTAGATATGATACTTTCCAAAAAGCGAATAATAAAGGTGCTGATTAGACTGCACGAATGTGCAGGCAGGTCTGAACCTTTGTTGTTTGCAAACCCCCAAAGACAGGTTTTCTCGCGTCGAGGCCCATATTATAACCACAAACATGTACCATAAGTTGCAACTTTGAATCAAAACATTGAAAACACATAGAGCAAAGACTGTTGAATATGAATACTGGTTAAAGGAGTATTAACCCTTCTCCTGCCAAGATTTTTTTGTCCTGAAAATGTCTTCGGCTTTTTACGTCTGCTACATATGCTCAAGTACACTTCAGACTTAATCTTTCATAAAAGCAAACAATATGACAAGGAGACTGCTCCCAAAGGAGCAGTCTGATCTTGGTCCATAGTGGCTGCAATATAGGCTACCTATGAACACAAGCAGATGAGTGGAGCAGACGACAAAAGTTGTGACTGGCAGGCTAAGGGATAATTCATTGCATGCTGGCTAATGTTTCAGGCATTTTGTCATTGTTTCTTCAAAACAACTTTTCAAAAAACATATCTTTAAGGTATATCATCAGATAGATAACAGCTTGGATTCAGATCAAGCTCCTAATTTTTGCAAAATCTCCCAGCATGCAAAGTTAAGGTTAATGTCTACAGTAAAACCTGTGTAAATTGGCCACTCAAAAATAGACAACAAAAAGATCTTAAATGACAAATGGTAGCTTAATGATGGTCAAAAGTTTTGCAGAATGCTCCCCTTGGAGCATTCTGCAATACTTTTGACCTGCATTTAGCAATAACTGGTCTTGAAAACCAATTTTTGGTCTTTTAGAGAGTGGCCGTTTTACACAAGTTTTACTATATTTCACAAAAAGAAAAATGTCAAGATTGTAATGAGAGATTTACCTGAGTCAACAACCAATTGAATTTGTGTCTTCACACCTGGGGATGATTTCACAATAAATGGTGGAATTGTCTCCCCTAACATTGCACTATCCATGGGAGCAGTATGCCATGATAGACCAGACGGATGAAACTCTGAAATAAAAATACATATAAGCTGTGACATGTGATTTCCAACAATGTGGACTGATTGTCGAAACATTCCCAAGTCAAAATGTCCACAACTCCACAAAAACGTTGGTGTTGTTGTATTTCTATTTAGGCATTTCTTACCAAAATCAAAAATTGGTCTGACTTTTATAAACTCCCACGAAAAGCGCTCTCAAGTGACTGAGCTGACTGAGCTTCTGACCAATCAGATGCATGGATTTCTGTATAGTCAAAAGTGAAATCCATATAGTCCAACGTGACTATATGAAAGTAGAAACGTCATAAGTATAACACCGACACATCTCGCTGTGTAAGTGCTATATATTAAGTAGTTAATTAATAATGGCCTTTTCAGCTGATGTACCTGATATGATATGCACCAAAAAATAACGATATTGACCTAGACTACCATCTCAGTCAATATTATTTTTTCTGGTGCATATCACATCATATACACAAGCTGAAAAGTCCATACAGTGCAGTCCCTTTATAATGCTATATGTATGGGTTCATAGGAATGGACAGTGTTATCAGAGGATCATGTTATTAAGGGAAATTTTGCAAAAGGAAATTCCTTTGTAAATTTCCATGGTAAAACAATTTAAAAGCCACAACATGACTGATTGTGTTAAATCCCAATCAGTGATATAAAGAGGTGTGTTATAAAGGGACTGCACTGTAATTGTAATTATATACTCATGTCCAATGAAAATGCACCACTTTTCAGATGCGCATAGTTGTGGCCTATCAAAAGCTGTGCAAAATTGTGTTATTTATATTTATTATTTAAGACAGATGCAATGTTTTCACACAAAAAATTAGATTCAAGTGACTCCGTTAACACGTGGCATAACGTCAGCCTCCAAATTGCATTAATCGCATTTTGGGCGTAAACAAAAAGACCCAAAAATCTCGTTTAAATGTTTCCTGTTAGCCAGTAGATCCACTGTCATTTCGCCACAACTTTGACAGTTGTGACGCAACACCTAACACTACACTTACGCAAACAAGGTCACTATGTAAGCTTAAATATGGCTTAGTCCGACAAAACTCGACGTAAACTGTTTAATTGCGGTTTCTACAGTCCTAGTGTTCTACACAATGCTGATGTCCATCCTACAAACAGACACATGCAAAACATCATCAAATTCCTCGTAAAAATTAATGTTGCATCATTGACGTCATTTTTGAGCGCGTCGCAAGCAAGGCTATGATTTTAAATTTTTTAAAATTTGTGTCCATCTGTTGGTGCGAGTATGATCTAACATTAAGTTCAACAAAGGTCCTCTTAGTTTTGTGTATACAAGCTTTTAGAGATTGACGTTTATCAAAAAAACGTTGATACCTAAGCTCCGTCGATGTTAATGACCCGCTACACGAGCAAAAAATCTTCTTGCTACGACATCATCGTAATTTTACATCAGTAAAAGAAGGATTCCTTGAATGTCTCTATTTTAAGCGCTACTCAAAATGACGCTAGTAACGTCACATTATGACGTTAAAGCTGCTTTCAAGGCAAGGTGACTATTCCAGGCTATCAATTTAGAGATTCTTTGCAATTTATGCACAGAATAATGCGAGAATAATGCTTTTGAAAATTCTGAGACATTCAATGGCAGCTTGTGTGACTTTCTGTTTTTACAGTTGTTTTGTTAAGTGCTTCCAGCAGGGATCATCAGTGATCATTCCATTTTAAAGACCTATCAGTAACTTACGGAATTGCTACAGTAAAATAAGATGCAATCGCAAAAATAAAATGTTATGTGGTTAAAAAGATATAGTCATTTTTGTAAGTGTTGCGTTTTCATTGGCTTGAGTATAGTTGACAAATACAATATCACTGACCTTTAGGTCGATCTCTCTCCAGAGACTTCAAGATTATTCTTCTGTCCTCATCATCTGCTACCTACAATATATACAATACATTTTACAGTAGTTACATTTTCGAAGCAATCCTTTAATGAATCTTTAGAATTTTGCAACCTTTCAAAGCCTCATGAATTACACAGATTTGATAGACAGCTGCCAAGCTCACTTGCACATGCAATACGCTTGGAACATCAAACTCATTTGCCAGAAGTGATACTGGTGTTGTGATTGACAGCAAGCCACACCTGAGTGCCACATGCTAAACAAGATTCTTGTTTGCTCCATTGGCTGTCCGTGTTCAAGCTAGCTGTTCCGCTTTTCCATTTTACACTCACTACGATTATATTTTAAATACAAAACTGTTTTAATTCCTAAATTAAAAATATATTTTTTATATTTTAGATATTTATAATAAAATGTAAATATAAGCAATAAATTCAATTTTTTGAATGTTCATGGAATCATGAATACTTCGGGTCTCTTGCAAAGTTAACTTTGCAAGAGACACGAGTATTCATGATTCCATGAACATTCAAAATATTGAATTCATTTCTTAAATGGATTCTATATCATCTATGTCCGGATACCACCAAGTACAGTGCAGTCTGCCCATACTGAATCAAAGAAAGGAAGAGAAAGAATGTTATTGTAAAACACTTCTATTTGGCAGCACTTTTAACTTGCCGTATTTTGGTTTAAACTATATTTTATTGGCGTACTTTGCAAATATAGATGAAAAACACCGAAATATTGGAACGGGATATACAGTAACATAATATGCAATAAATGGACACTCATCTTCAGTAAAACATGTGTAAAACAACCACTCAAAAATAGACAAAACAAAGATCTTAATGGCAAATGGTAGCTGAATGAAGGTCAAAAGTATTGCAGAATGCTCCCCTGGGGCATTCTGCAATACTTTTGACCTGCATTAAGCAATAATTGGTCTTGAAAACCAATTTTCAGTCTTTTTGAAAGTGGCTGTTTTAAACAGGTTTTACTGTATTGGAATCCATAGGATAACCTTAGAATGGTTGTGTCCCTCTGTTTTCTTGGTTAAGTAAAATTACACTACCACTGAGCCACTGCGCTCCATATATGTTTGGACAGACATGCTCTCATGATAGTCTATAATTTTATGAAGCTAAACACTGGTATTACAATGTACCAGTCATATCTTAAGCTACTTATGAAATAATGCTATTACCACTTGTTGTAATGTATCGTCAGTTATCAATAGAAATTTCTTGTACCAGTTGTAGCCCTGAAATAGAGATCAAAGACTCGTAAAAGCAGTATGGATAAAAAACATGATTTAACCGTTAAAGTGCCGATCACAACAAACATTGTTATTTTTGTTTTTATCTGCTGAATCCATTTAGAAGCATCTTCAATAAACAGTGTAGACTCAGATCCAACAGCTCCTGTGGGAGCAGTCTGATCTGGGTCCACACTGTTTGCATCTTTACTTATATCACTCAATAGTTGTTAGCAAATATGTGCAGCAGACACTTTTAGCAGACAACATTTTCAAGTGCAATTTTCACAGGTGCCTGAAGGGTTAAAACCAGACTAGGAATCTGTGTTGGATCTTTGACAACTAAATTCAAGATTCCATAAAAGCACACAATAAAAGCATCCCCACCTTGTTTTTGGTTATTTGCCCTTTGGGCAAAAGTATTTCTCAGGTATGTTGTATGTTGTTGTATCAGGGATCCAGCCTGAGAAGGCTCAACTCCCAAAGCCTGGGAGAGGCCCGCCACGCTAGCATCTGACACCCCAAGACCATTGTACGGTCAAAAAACTCCCAAAAAACTAGTGGGGTTTAATGTGAGTTTCCGAACCGTACACTGGACACGAATAGGTCTTGCCAGCGTAACGGTCGGAGTCTGTTTTTACCTTGTGGAAAGAAGCCGGAGTGCCCGGAGAAAAGAACCTAGGCAAGCTTGCTCGGAACAGACAAACCGGATAAAGTCGCGTTGAAGCGTTGTTGATTTCACAGTAATAAAGCTGCTCATAGTAAAATTCTCAGGTAGGTTTTATTAACCCTTTATATTCTGGAAACCCCTAAATGGGTACTTTGGCAAACAGTGATGACACAGATAAAATGCAGCATAAAGCTGCATTTCATCAGGGTCTGCATTGTTTGCTAAGATTAGAACAACCTTCAGGGACAGTAACACATCAGAACAACCTTCAGGGACATGGGAGATAAGGTTTGTCAGCTCTTAGATGAAAACTGGAGGATGTAAAAATCAATCCTAAGTGAGATAGAAAAAACATTCTTGAGGATCACCCAGGTCTTGCTAACAGTTCAATTTCACATTTGTATCTTAAAATAAGCTCCAAGAAATTCCTGAACACACTGAGAGGCAATATTACATGATGATGTCACTCTGACATAACAATGATGATGTTCCTTGATGACCATGTGCGTGAATTCCAATACAACAAATGTACAGCTATGTGTGACAGCCTGGGTAAGATAAAATGAAAGAGATAAGATTTTCTATCCCAGACTGAAACCTAAGATATTCCTATACGTCATGCAGAAACCCTAATCTAGTGCTCAGGAATAAAATAAACATACCAAACAAATAATGTCATCTGCATAGTTCTCTAAACTATTTTCTCCCAATAGTTTAGGTATTCTCTCATCTACACCATACAATTTAATACCATGAACACATATACAATTTCCCTCAAAATTATCAATCAGTTCTAGCCTCCAGTAGCGCGAAGTTGCTGTAAAATCTGTGAAAGTCTGAGGCTGACCTGAAGCAGAAAATGGGAGCAATTTTATGCATTCGTTTTTTTAAAATTAGAGGATACAGTAAAACCTGTCTAAAATGGCCACTCTCAAAAAGACTAAAAATTGGTATTCAATACCAATCACACTCAATGCAGGTCAAAAGTATTGCAGAATGCCCCAAGGGGAGCACTCTGCAATACTTTTGACCTGCATTAAGCTACCATTTGTCAATGATATCTTTGTTTTGTCTATTTTTGAGTGGCTGCTTAAGACAGGTGTTACTGTATATTACATGAGTGTTCATTTAATATGAAATTTATGAAACAAGCTTTAGCATTATGCAACATTGCGAAAAATGTAAACCAAATATGGTTTATTGATTTTAAACTATAGAATGATCATTACATATGAATTTTATTAATCGAGCCTTTTGCGAGTTTAATAAATTTAATATGAAATGATGACAAGTGTAAGATTTTGTTTATCATAGGACCATTTAAATACCGTTATTGCCTTCAAAGTTAGTTTATTTCAATGAAAATTTGCATCAATTGTTGTCACGGACGTTGCATGACGTTCCCGCGGAATGTGTTATGTAATGTGTGGTCATAACATTATTTATGACATGACTTTATCCACCGAATAACAGTAACGTCATATGATAAATTGAGCTATATCACTCACAGCTGCAATGCCATGTGATAAAGTCAATTACCCTATGACTTGATGTCCTCTGTTGGCCTCTGCCTTTGTCTACTTACAAACAGCATGAATGTAAGCAATGAAAGCCTGGTGAGACTACACAGATGCAGTCTCATCCGATCTAAGCAGATCACCCACGTGATAAGAAGCAAACTCTTATGTGAGCCGCGACATGAGATTTCCAACAATGTGGTATGTGCGACCTGCAAAGCCTCAGATCAGCATGGGCATAAGCGCTGTCTGATCAGAGCCTTTGCTTGTCGTTTTAATATTCTATGAGTGTTAAGCTACTGAATGGACATCATTTGGAGTTTCTAAGCTTAAAAAGAGGCTGCACAGGCTTGTCTAAGTCTACACTTGTTAAAATGTCACATTGTTGGAAATCACGTGTCGCGGCTTATTTTATCTTACCCGGGTCTGAGATCTTTGTACTGCCAGCTCTGATACATGTGTTAGTCATCACACTAGACCAGGGACCTCTGCAATAGAAGCATAACAATAATAGCAAGTGCTTTATTATCAGTTCACTTTTAACCAATGTTTAAGACTAACATCCTTTATATGGGATATAAGAAAACAGTGCAGACCCAGATCAGATGCCACATTATGTGGCATCTGATCAGGGTCTTCACTGTTTGCTTACTAGATATTTACTAAACTTTAAATAAAACAAGAAAATGTCACAATGTGACAAATGCCCCCAAAGACACAATTTCTCTAGAATTGAGGCCAGATGTCAAGACAAGGTCACAGTGACCCGAATACTGTATGTGACTCTCCCTGACCCCAAGGTGTATCCACACACCAAATTTGGGAGCCCTACCTCAAATAATATTGGAGATATGCTCCTGACACAATTTTTCTAGAATTGAGGCCGCCAGAGGTCAAGGTCACAGTGACCCGAAAATAGTATGTGACACTCCAGGACCTCAAGGTGTATCCACACATCAAATTTGGGATTCATATCTCAAATAATATAGGAGATATGCTCTGGACACCAATAAGGCTTAGACGGACGGACAGACAGTTTAAAAACTATATCCCCCTAAACCTGACTTTGGGGGCATATATATACCACTTAACAACACTTCAGTTGGAAATGGACTCATCCAATTAACAAGGATTGGAAATTTCATTCAGCTTAATTTATGGGTTAAAATAAGAGTCAAATGACATTCCAGAAACTTTATCAGGCTAAATGTATGCCAGAGTTGTTCTATACCATATATACCTATTTATGAGTCTTTAGTTGTTTTTTGTTGTTTGTTTGTTTGTGTTTAAACGTCCCACCAACAGCTAAGGTCTTATAGAGACGGAATGTTTTCGTTGCTAATAATATATAATTAGTTGATAACTGTATTCAAAACTACCATTTGGAGAGGTATATCGTCTGATATTCGATCAGAAATTTAGTTTTACGACCATATAGCCAATGATATACATAACCAAATGGAAATTTTGAATATGGTTATCCCCATTATTACAAATGCACTTATGTAACATTTTTCCTTCAAAAAGACAATAAAAATGTAGTATGCTGCCCTTAAAGGCAGCTGTGTAAAACAACTTGCAAAGCCAATGAAAAGTGACGTTACGTAATGATATCAAGTTTCGGACAGTATAACCCAGGATTTACTGTCCCAAATTCATAATGTTATCCAATCAGACACCACTGTCTGCATTATATTTGCAAGTGCATTTGAATCATAAAATATAGTTTTATAGAGTGTTTTGATGCAACTTCTCTAGTATATATGCTTACTCAACTGTATTTCCTTTCTGTAGTTCAAAAGATCTCACCATCTGAGGACTGTCCCTGTTTAAAGACAAAAAAATAAGTCAGCACATGAAATTTTGGTACATGCACTTATTATATACCTACATAAATATCCCTTGATACTACCTATTTTTCTACACAAAAATCCTGTATCACCCTACTAGCGTTTTCTGATTCCGTATCACCATATTACATATTTTACCCAACTTTGCACTACTTTTGCAACGGTACTGTATCAAACTCCCCAGCAGTGGTGTACCTCCAGTCAGAACAATTTTGAATGAAAGAAAGGTTACCGCTGTTAGGGAGTTTGGTACTAATATTTGAGTAAAACCGAAGTGATGAATCTGAAGAGAATTTTCAAATCCTTGCCTCATGGTCTCAAGTCCTTTCCTCAGTATTGTTCCTTCAGGGTATGACTGGTATTGATAATTTTTATGTTTCTCTGCATTTTCAGGTCTACTGATCCCCCAAATCTTAAAATTTTGGAAAAACGGCCCAATCTCTACACCACCCAGCAGAGCTAAAGTTTCAAGTTCATTTTCTTTCAATTTCTCGATTGATATATTTCATGGGGCAAAGCTACTTAACTGCAATATAACTGTAAAGAATAATTACCCCAAGTGTTCTCCAAAAAGGCAAAGAATACGTGCCATTGACTGACAGTGATAAAATTATCGAATCGCAGCAAGTTTATACTTTTGATTTGATGTATTTATACGCCACATAAAATCCAGCACCTGACCTGAATTTCACTCGGATTGCATAGAATAAATTCATTTCCACTGTTCTTAAATATCGTTAAAACTGCCCTTGTGTTTGTTTATTTTTGTAGGTATATAATAATACATCATTACTTTAGTAACTTGATCTGATGGGTCGGATAACGTCTCCTGGGTAAGCCAGGAACAACCGGATCATACTCGACAAATTTATTGCATCAGGTTTGCCAGAGCCTTTGCTGCTAGTATACACAGAGTATGGATGTAGATAAAGACACAGACCAACAATTAGACCTCTAACCCACCAGTAAATCAGCATGGCATTTATAGGAGGCTTTTAGGCATAAGCAATAAATACCAAAATCTTGTGTATTGGCTCATATGATGAATTATTTCTAATATACTAACACTAACCAGACCCCAATGCTATAACTTTTTTCATGCTCAACTCAACTGAGCATAAATTTATCATGTTAATAAATGTAAAAATGCCAACAATACAAGAGCTGCCTGATCTGGGTCTGCTCTGTTTGCAAAAGTGTTAAAAGGCGTCTCTATGAGGCAATGGGTTAATCAAAGACATGATGATGATGATGATGATGATGATGATGATGATGATGATGATGATGATGATGATGATGATGATGATGATGATGACTTTAGAAAATTTACTGACAGTTTTTACAGGACAATCTTACCATCCATATATAGTGAGGCCAGTGAGTGTATGGTTGTATTTCAGATCTAGAACAGTCCAAGCATGGTGAACTTCTGCCGCGATCCAACATTTACATAAATCATCTGCAAGCATAAAATGATATGATGTCTCAAATTTAGCCTTTTCTTCAGGGAAAACCAATAACTAGGTAATGAGACAAACAGTGTAGGCCCAGATGAGATGCTACAGACACTGCAGCATCACATTAGGGTGACCTGGGTTGGTACTGTTTACTGAGATTAAGAAAATCATCAAGGACAGAAATAAAATATAATTTGGATTTTTGATCTGTGATCTCTGAAAAAGTTAATGGATGGAAATGAAAAGTGTGACATCAACAGTGATAAGGCCTGACATAATATGTCAGGCCTTATCTCTGTTGATGGCACACTATCCAGGCAACACATCAGAATTGTCTGTCAGCATTCATATGAACTATCAAGTCTTATTCAGTTTTTAAAGTAGGGACACAAATTTTAAGGGCAAAATCTAGAGAAGGTTAAATTTTGATTGAATTCATATCTTTTCCTTAAATAACCAATTGAAATATCAAATTTCAGCAGTGGTGTTATGCTGCTACAAAAAGGACAATTCATAACATCTTATCATATTACGTTACTGCTATTCAGTGGATAATGTTGTGTCTAAATAGTGTTATGGCCACATGTTTTATACAATTTTGGCGGGAACAAGTAATGTCATGACGACATCCTTGACAATGCAAATTTTTATTGAAACAAAAAAAATTTGAAGGTGATCACATTTAAAATGTCATATGATAAACAGAATCTTACACTCGTGACCATTTCATATCAAATTCATTAACTCTTTGCCCCAGGGGAAATTTTTCATGCTTTTTTCTGGTCTTCTGATTTTTTTGAAAATAACTTTTTCGAAAAATTCTTTCAGGAATACCATCTGAGTGTCAAACAGATAGGATCCACATTAGGGCTGACCTTTTGTTGGGCCTGATCTGGGTCCAAACTGTTCACAAAACTGGTCATTTTCAAAACATTTTCATTTATTTGTTTTGTTTCCCCGACCCTAAATCTGAAAAAAAAACTTCCCGTAAACCAACTAATAAAAAAATTCTGGCCTAATCTGATAATCTCCTCATGGTCCCATATCCCTTGACTCATATAGAAGTTTGATGCTCCAATGGTTTTTAGATATGTTGCTGACAAGTTTAAAATGCCTTAATTTCGGAAGAGTCATAACTCCAAAAAGAAACCTTTTTTCTCTAAATTTATCAGATTATCTAGGGATTTCTTATCACTCCAAATAACAAAATGATCAAGATTCTAGATCAGATAATTGTCAGAGATATTTAGCTTATAAGATTTCATTGTTTTCATGTTTTGGCAAAGTTGATTATTTGGGAAATATTTTTTACATCACAAGGCAATATTATCTTAGGCAACACTGTTTTTTGCCTCAAATTTCTCTATTTTTAACTCACCATCCAGAATGTAAGTGTTTGGACAGTTATGAGTACAGCTATTGCAGTACTCTTGGGTATTTCTGGTTCATGCTGGAACATTTCTCTATTTTTAACTCATCATCCAGAATGTAAGTGTTTGGACAGTTAGGAGTACAGCTATTGCAGTACTCTTGGGTATTTCCGGTCCATGCTGGAACATTTCTCTATTTTAACTCACCATCCAGAATGTAAGTGTTTGGACAGTTAGGAGTACAGCTATTGCAGTACTCTTGGGTATTTCTGGTCCATGCTGGAACATTTCTCTATTTTTAACTCACCATCCAGAATGTACGTGTTTGGACAGTTAGGAGTACAGCTATTGCAGTACTCTTGGGTATTTCTGGTCCATGCTGGAACATTTCTCTATTATAACTTACCATCTAAAATGTTAGTGTTTGGACAGTTAGGAGTACAGTTATTGCAGTATGCTGGGGTATTTCTGGTCCATGCTGGAACATTTCTCTATTATAACTTACCATCTAAAATGTTAGTGTTTGGGCATTTAGGAGTACAGCTATTGCAGTATTCTGGGGGTATTTCTGGTCCATGCTGGAACATTTCTCTATGATAACTTACCATCTAAATTGTTAGTGTTTGGGCAGTTAGGAGTACAGCTATTGCAGTATTCTGGGGTATTCCTGGTCCATGCTAGACATTTTTCTATTATAACTTACCATCTAGAATGTTAGTGTTTGGACAGTTAGGCGTACAGCTACTGCAGTATTCTGGAGTATTTCTGGTTCATGCTGGAACATTTCTCTTTTATAACTTACCATCTAGAATGTTAGTGTTTGGACAGTTAGGCGTACAGCTATTGCAGTATTCTGGAGTATTTCTGGTCCATGCTGAAACATTGGGTAATTCAGGATAATCTGAAAACACAGGATACACCAGATTTAATGGATTTATGTCTTGGACAGATTTTACCATAACATTATAGTAAATTGAACATTTTTTTGTAAATTTTTAACCCTTACCCTGTTATGCTAAACCCTATATATCCCATGTTGAAAACGGTGTAGATTCAGATCACATAGGTGAAAGTTCAAAATTTCCAAAATCCTAAACTTTCGAAAGTCCAATCTTAAAACTTGCAGTATGCCCACCACATATTCACAAATATCAAGTTTAAATGGTCAATTGTCCTTAGACAGACTGAACATAATTCAGAGAAACTATTATGATCACCCCAATTCAGCATTTTGAGGCTGACTTTCTGTGGAAAGTTAGCCTCAATATCCTGAATTCAGAAATAACGCTGAAAACTTTCACCCATGAGATCAGTTGGTTTCTAAGATTATTCAAACTTATACATTTTCTTATGAAAAAAGTGTAGATCCAGATCATCTGCCTTGCTTCTTGTGTTGGCAGTTGATGAGGATAGGCACTGTTTTCATACACAGGATCACTGTAGTCATTCCACTACGGCAATTTGGGTCTCGTCACCCACTCCGGTGTTATTGTAAATTACCTTTAAATAAAGGCTGACAAAAATGAGAACTTTCGAATATGTTTGCTTCGAAATTGCATCGCTTGGTTAACAACCTCTGTGTTGTTTTGCCAAAACGGAGATGAAATCAGATTTTAAAAGTGTTTTTTACAGCTATATAAAAAAAAAATGGCAATTACGGTTTCGTCATAATTTTACGGTTTCGTCATTGATAAATTGTCCACTATGACGAAACCGTAATAAGTTATTTCATGCCTAGACATCAAACGTTAAAGTTTTCATATAATTTTAAAGCTAAAAGATACAATGGGATTTTGATGAACAAAAATCAATCAGAACCATAGCATTTTGGGGCGCTTATCTGTGATTAAATGAAGAAATCGATCATGATGAGAAAGTTACCCTAACACCGGAATAAGTGACGAGACCCAATTTGCCGTAGTGGTATGACTACAGTGAGGATGTGGCAATTGTTTCTTTACTG
This sequence comes from Loripinus fragilis, assembly GCA_964019695.1. NCBI lineage: Eukaryota > Metazoa > Mollusca > Bivalvia > Lucinida > Lucinidae > Loripinus > Loripinus fragilis. The sequence goes on from OZ026520.1 coordinate 7,601,842, forward strand.
TAACAGAGCACATACAGGCAAGGCTATATCCTTAGCACAGGTTTAGATAAACAAAAATTTCAGCATAAAAGTGTAAATATTTACTTACCCATCAGTTTTAATATATGTTTTGGGTGCTCAAGAGAACTGTCTCATTTAGACCGTTCTTTTGAGTACCCACAGCATATGTTTTGGTTGAGAAATAAGAAAATTAAATTTTCGTAACGCACTCTTATCTAAAGTCCTGCTTAGGATGTCCAGAGATTTTCAAAAGAGTTGTCAAAATGGAATTGGGTGTGGTTATTTGGTCCTTGAAAGTCACAGAATTCACTCACCATTACAGTTTTGCATCAAAGTTTGTTTGTTTTATTGCTTTATGTCCCAAGTCAACAGCTATGGTCATGGCGGGACGGTCAGTTAACCTAACCACACTTTTTTTCTGGGCAAGCTTGAACTAGCAGTTAGCCAGTACTTCGTGCACATACTTTCTCTTGTAACTGACAACAACCCTTCTTGAATGATCAATGGAAGGGAGGAAAATGACCGTAAAAAATTATTTCATAATCAACCTCCACGAAAGTATGGGAACGGGCTGGGATCGAACTTGCAACCCTTGGATCTACAGACAGACTCGATCGGTTGCCAGACACGTTACTGACTGTGCTAGGCGGCCCTGTGTTTTGCATCAAAACAAAAAGAGAATATAATGTGTTTTCACTAGGTATAGTCCAAAAAATGTCAACTGCCCAGAAGAAAAACATGCAAACAGATTTAATTTCCCTTCATTCCCACTTTTGCCCTTTTTCTTTTCTTTTATTTTGCTTTTTCTCCTTCTAAGCACACATGGCTATATCCTTAGGACTAAGCCATTTAGGACAGGCTCAAATAATTTTGATTTTACTGCACTTCCATGTTAAGGGTTGAAAAAGGCTTTTAAAGGACAAATTTACACTTTTTCCCAATTTTGGAAGCTTTCAACCACCTTCTTATGAATGTTGGCTAGTTCATATTCCCATACTCTATGTTATTGAAACATAAGACATTATTCAGAGGTTTGGATAAACAAAATTGTTCAGCTTGAAATGGCAAATATTTTCTTACACATAATTTTTAGCATATATTTTGGGTCCTCAAAAGAACTGTCTCATTGAGACGGTTCTTTTGAGTACCCACAACATTATACAATTGATGCATTTTTTTAGATAACCATCAGGATTTGTCAACCCGAGAACAGTGATGTTCACCGAGGCAAATTATTTTTCTGTTACACCCTCTTTACTAAAGGCCTGATTATTGTGGTTATGTCAGAAAGAGTTATTCAAAGTTTCGTTTCAATTATGCATAAATATGCTTTGGCAGTGGAAAGGATATATATATATATTCAAGGACATTTGAAGGAAGATTAAGAGACTTTTCTACAGTTTTCAATGACTAAAGGTTTATGAAATTTTTGATTACCATCTTATTTCTCTCAAATGCAAATGAACCATGCTAATATATGAGTACTAAATAATTTTGCTCTTATTTAGTGCAGCATATAGGTGATATTTAAAGGTAAAACAATTTTATACTTAATCTGGCATCCAGTAGAACAGGGCTATAATTTCTAAATGAAACAGAAATTTTCAAGAACATTTCAATGTGTATGACAGGTTTTCCAGCACTTTAAAGGCATATTTCATTTTAAATTAATATTAAAAAAAATGTGTTTTCTGGATTTTAAAGCCAGTGTGAACCCTGTTATTTTATTGGTCAGTTAGAATCTGTATTTATATTATTTGTTTGTGCTGGTGCTTTATGTCTCAGTCAACAATTTTTCAGTTAGATCAGGCCATTTTCTTGTCTTCCTGGGTTGAACCAGTACTAAGCAGAGGATAAAGTGTCATGCTCAAGTGCCTCTATCCCAAGTCTAATACTCAACCAACTGAGCCACTGGATGAGGTAAATGTCTTTTTAGAAAAGTCTCTTGTATATTGGTTTTTATTTTTCTGAAGTTTGTTCAAAAATTCGCCATTTCTGACATCAAAATTGGGACTAGGCATTTATTAGGGCATAGGCTTCTAAAAGAGCAAATATGGTACCTTTCATTTTCATGTTCATGTGTTAATCCTTTACCTCAAAGATACCTTTTAACACTTGCAAACAGAGCAGACTCTGATCAGGCAGCTCTTATAAGAGCTGCCTGATCAGGGTCTACTCTGTTTACTTATGGAAATATGATTAGATATGATCCTACACTAGTGGACATGACAAGTAATTTCTTTGTTCTATGTACAAACCTGGAAGTCTATTTATAAAACTATTCATAGTGGGTGGAGCTTAGCATGAATATTCATGAAGGAAAGGGTTAATCAAGATAACAAATACAACACTCACCTTTTTGAGCAAATGATGATATACCTCTACTTAAGACTTTCAAAAATCTTGGACTGACTGTAGGTCCGGAAGCTTTGTACTCTGTAAAGAAATATTACAAATAGAAGTGTGTTGTGAGAAAAAACTGTTTTGAATGTATGGTAACATCAATGGTGCCGGCCAGACTGGAATCAATCAGTACAGCTACTGATTTTGTTTGTTTGTTTGATTTTATTCTTTACATCCCAGTCAACAATCTTTCAGCCACATTGGGACGGGTCTTCCTAGGTTGAACAAGTACAAAGCTAGGATCAATGTGCTTTGCTCAAGGACACAACCCAGTGATGCCAAGAGTCTCAAACCCCCAGGCCTTCAGTCCAAGTCAAGCACTCTACCACTGAGCCACTGTGCTTCCACAGATACTGATTTAAACCTTTGTGTATCAATGGATTCTTCCTTCTGGTTTTATACAAACACTTGGGATGGTCCATTGTATATATTGAGGGGGTCACAGTTTATAATTTCCAAAATATCTTGTATTCATTTCTCTGAAAATTGATTTGCCTTAGCAAACAGTGCAGACCCTGATGGAATGCCGCAGTATGCGGCATTTCATCTGGGTCTTAACTGATTGTCAAAGTACCCGTTTAGGGGCTTCTAGTCTCCAAAGGGTTAAATGCAGTTCTGTGCAGTTTACCCAAATATATTATCATTAAGGGTTTAGTAAACCATCACCAATTTTTCAAACTATTAGACTATATGCCTTATTGTGCTGATTTGCATGTGCTGATTCATACGTTTTTTTTAAATATCCCAAGTTGTTTACATTTAATTATACTGCATCATTAGGGAAACTGTTTCTAGTCATATCCTGCCTCATATTATACAATGTATTCTTGCACACGGGATAAGGATATCTGAGATTTTACCCTGGGATAAAGAAAATCTTATCTTACCCATGCTATCTTACCCAGGACGTCATCAATATGTTAAAGTAACATCATCATGTGAAAATGCATCTAAGCGTATTCAGGGACTTCTGAAAGCTTATTTTAAAATAAATAAATAAAAACAGTGGTGAGCAAGAAAAAGGATCCTTTATTCTTATGAGGGTAGGATAGAAAAATCTGTCCCTCGTGATCACCGTTTGCCATCACTCAGAAAGCCTTGTGATGCAAAACGGTGATCCTTAGGATGGATTTTTCTATCCTACCCTCACACTTATGATAGATTCATTTATGATCTACTCTTCACTCCCTTCAAATTGATATGCAAAATGGCCACTCTCTGAAATAGATGAGTCTCTGGTGCTTGTCATGACATGTTTATTTTATTTGCAAGTTATTCTACTCCTTATACCTTTCTATTTGATATGCAACATGACAACTTTTTGAAAATACAGTCAGTTTGGTATGGCGACAACCTCTATATTGTATATTTCATGATCACATTGACTTTAGGGGACAAAAATATTTAAATATTGCACTTGTCCAGCAGGACAAGTGACTTATAATTTTCATTCGTCCTGCAAATACATGCACTTGTCCTTTATAAACGTACTATGCAATAAAGAACATAAGGGAGTAATATAACTTCCTCGAGTAATGCTTTCCAAAGCACTCGTCCTACAGGATGAGTGTTTGGGAAGAATTACTCGTTTTTTAAAGATTTTGCATGTAATTACGAGCGGAAGAGTGGAATTTTTGGTCCCTGGACTTGATTACCTTGAAACATGGTGGTAAACTTCTTTGATGCAGCTTCTGGGAGATTGAATTTGGCTATAGATTCAGCAGTCTACAACACACAAATGTAATAAAAGAACAATCAAAAAGTGAGGAATCATTTGTACATGTTAGAATTGCTCTCTGGTTATCACTGGCAAATTACTTAATCTGCAAAGGCTGGCAAATACGGTATAACCAAATCTGGAGAAACTAGAAATGTGTCAATGTGACACAGATGACCAGGGCCATTGCAGGAGTGAACAAAATATATTGCACTGAAACCATTTATTGTACAGGACGGGATGTATGGGACCCAATGTACAGTTGTCTGCTGCAAATCGAAAGTGTTGCTTTAAAAAGGTTAACAATGAAATAATAAGGAAATGGAAATCTGGAAGGCTTTGTTAAAAAGATTTTGAATATGCTACAACTGATGGATCTAAGGGAGACTAAAAGGTGCCACCTCAGATTTGCATGGACCATACTTTCAAATTTTGCTGATAATCAAAGGAAATAACAAGATTTGAAAGTATGGTCCATGCAAATTTGAGGTTGCACCTTTCATATACTTGGCTTTTAGCCTTATAAAGACCATTTTATGTACATAAACCATATCCTTCAATTTTTTTGTCATGAAAATGTCTGCTTATTATTTGTTTTGTTTTCTTTATGTCCCAGTCATCAGCGATGGTCATGTTGGGAGGGCCAGTTCACCTAACCACACTTTTTCCTGGGCAAACTTGACTAAGCGGTTAACCAGAAACTCCATGCACATACTTTCGCTTGTAACTGACAACAACCCTTCTTGACTCAACGCAATTGGCAAAGAGTTTCACCCAAACGCCAATCAGCAACTTAGAAATCAGAAATCAGTTACCTCCATCACTCTGTTCCTGAGATCAGGTTTGGCACCATACTTTAGCAAGGTCTCTGCCACATCAAATCTGTAAAAGTTACAAACTTCAAGATAGCATTATGAATATTCTGCTCTGTGTAATTAACTCAGCAACTTTTGCCATCTGCTGATAACCTTCAGATCAGGGCTCCAGATAAGAGTGTGTATTGGAAAATTATTTTCTATAATTCTCATCCAAAACATATGTTGTGGGTACTCAAAAGAACCATCTAATCCAAAACATATGTTAAAATTAATGGGTAAGAAAAAAAAATAAAATTTTACACAAATAAAATTTTCTTATCTGGATCTATGTCAGATTACTTTTGATCAAGGAAGCAAACACTATGAACCAACCCTAAGAGAGCAATCTGATCTGACCCCATTTTGTTTGCAATAAAGGCTTCCAAAGTGTACAAGCAGATGTGAGCAGACAATTGTTGGGAATGGCTTGAAATTGAGCCATGATATTGTGATTTCCAACAATGGGGTATTTTGACAAGTGTAGACCCATACAAGTCTGTGCAGCCTCCTTTTAAGCTTAGAAACTCCTAACGATGTTCAGTCAGTAGCTTAAAAGTCATAGAATATTCCAGCGACTAGCAAAGGATATTGCATTGTCAGTTAAATAACTAGACTATAACAGCCTTTGTATATTTTCTACAGTTCTGGGGTACATTTAAGGTGTTTCCTCAGTCAGCAAATGGGGCACCCCCTCCTGCAAACCTTTCCCAAGCGCAAATAATTTTCAGAATTATTTGCAGACTGACTTCTGATAGGCCAGTAAGACTGGTTATTTCTTTTACCAATGTCCAGGCATGCTGTTTGACCACAACTTTTACAAGAGCTATGTTTGCCAAGGTAACAGAGGTCTTATGCCTACCAGAAAAGGTATCATCTTCTAAAGATAATTTCCCAACTTTAATAACCATAACCCACCTAAAAGCTGAGAACATTAAAATGAGTTCTGATTTACAGTCCCTCTAGTAGTACAACTTATTAATATAGATCCATTGTGTGGATGAAAAACAGTGCAAATTCAGATCAGCTGGCTCCAAAAGAAACCAGCTGATCTGAATCTTCACCGTTTTTAAAGAGGGCATAGAATACAACAACAAGGTAGAAAAGACACACCATAATCATAGCTTTACAAATGAGCCGTGGCATGTGATTTCCAACAATGTGGCATTTTGACAAGTGTAGACTCATACGAGCCTGTGCTGCCTCCCTTTAAGCTTAGAAACTCCAAATGATGTTCAGTCAGTAGCTTAACACTCAAAGAATATTCAAGCGACTAGCAAAGGCTCTGATCAGTCTGTGCGTATGGGCAGGCTGATCTAAAGCTTTGCTGGGCGCACATACCACATTGTTTGAAATCTCATGTCGCGACTCAAATGTATATTGGTCTCTTCATAAACAAACCTGATTTTGTAACATGCAAACAACAAAGGCGCAGTCCAGCCTGTGTGTCCTCGCAGTCTGGTCAGCCTCTTTGTTATTCATTCTCAGGAAATGACAATAGCTACAGTTACAACAGGCAGTATGTCAATGTTCTGTAGTACAGCAGACTGGATTGAGCCTTACTTGGTTGGAAAAAGGCCAATACAATATTACCTGTGAAACCTGACTGCCTATATAAGGGGAGCAGTACCTAGCTCTCTCAAGTCATCTATACCATTAGGACATATTCCATAATCTAGGAGAAGCTCTACGACACTGTTATATACTGGTATAGCAGCCTACCTGTGAGGCTTACCTGTGAAATCTGACAGCCTCTATAAGGGGAGCAGTGCCTAACTCTCTCAAGTCATCAATACCATTAGGATCTATTCCATAATCTAGGAGCAGTTCTACAACACTGTAATATCCTCTTATAGCGGCCTCAAGGACAGCTACAAGGCTGATATAATGTTAACTGTGAAATCTGACAGCCTCTACAAGAGGAGCAGTACCTAGCTCCCTCAAGTCATCTATACCATTAGGATCTATTCCATAATCTAGGAGAAGTTCAACAACACTGTAATATCCTCTTATAGCGGCCTCAAGGACAGCTACAAGGCTGATATAATGTTACCTGTGAAATCTGACTGCCTCTATAAGAGGAGCAGTGCCTAGCTCTCTCAAGTCATCTATACCATTAGGATCTATTCCATAATCTAGGAGAAGCTCTACGACACTGTTATATCCCCGTATAGCGGCCTCAACTACGGCGACCTTGTTAGATTTGAGACTAGAGTCATGATCCAGTAGCACCGATACTGCATCTGAAGATAAAAAATATGTCAAGGGGGTGTAATTAATAAACCAATTTTCTTATTTCTTTTTTTTTTTCTTTTTTTTTATATATTTTTTTTTTATGTTGTTGTTGCTTTATTCTCCCCGTCCATTTGGTGCGTAGGGGGTCGGGGAGGACCATCCCCCTCTCACACCTTACAAACTACAATTTTTTTATAAATAAAACCAATGTATTACTATGGGATATATATTAATAGCCTCACAGCCTAGGCTGGAGAGACTGAATAGGATATTACATAAATATGCAAGTTACATCAAAAAACAACAACAACATAAAGTAAAAAAAATAAAGAGAGAAAAAGGAGATGGTTAGAAAGAGAGGGAAAAAAAGAAGAAAAAATAGATGAGATAAAAAACAAAAAGGAAGGAAAATCTGACCCGGTGTCATATAATATTTTGACCCGCCTAAAAAGTGACCCGCGGGTCAAAATATTATGACCCGGGGGTCAAAATATTACTGTAATATTTTGACCCCCCCCCCCTATAATATTTTGACCCCCCCTACTAACTTTAAAAAGGAAAGATGAAATATATGTAATTATGTTTGATTTATCATAACGACACAAAGCCAATATTCTAAAATTGATTCGTCAAATTTTACTAAATGTGGAGGGGGGGTCAAAATATTATACCATAATATTTTGACCCCACCCCCTATCTCATAAAAGAGAAATGTAAACCACGGAACAGTATTGTTTGTGATATGTAAATGTTTTGTGTGTTGAAGTTAAGTTGTCACTGGATTTTATTTACAAAATACTGTTCTTGAATATTTTTTGGAGGGGGGGGGTCAATATATTATACCATAATATTTTGACCCCCCACCCACCCAAACTTAATTTGAAGTATCTACATTGATATTGTGTAACCAAAGATCTATAAATGGTCGAAATGATAAAGCAAATCTGTAATTGGATTCTGCTTTGAAGTTGTCGTTCCTTTATATCATTGAGTGGGAGGGGTCAATATATTATACCATAATATATTGACCCCCCCCATCCCATAAAAAAGAAATGTCAACCACGGAATAGTATTGTCTGTGATATGTAAATGTTTTGTGTCTTGAAGCTAAGTTGTAACTGGATTCCATTTACAAAATACTGTTCTTGAATATTTTTTGGAGGGGGGGGTCAATATATTATACCATAATCTTTTGACCCCCCACCCACCCAAACTTTATTTGAACTATCAACATTGATACTGTGTCAACAAAGACCTGTAAATGGTCGAAATGATAAAGCAAAGCTGTCATTCGATTCTGCTTTGAAGTTGTCATTCCCTTTATATCATTGAGGGGGGGGGGGTCAATATATTATACCATAATATATTGACCCCCCCCATCCCATAAAAAAGAAATGTCAACCACGGAATAGTATTGTCTGTGATATGTAAATGTTTTGTGTCTTGAAGCCAAGTAGTCTTTGGATTCCATTTACAAAATTCTGTTCTTGACTATTTTTTGGAGGGGGGGGGGTCAATATATTATACCATAATAACTATCAACATTGATATTGTGTCAACAAAGACCTGTAAATGGTCGAAATGATAAAGCAAAGCTGTCATTGGATTCTGCTTTGAAGTTGTCATTCCTTTATATCATTGAGGGGGGGTCAATATATTATACCATAATATATTGACCCCCCATCCCATAAAAAAGAAATGTCAACCAGTTTATAGTATTGTCTGTGATATGTAAATGTTTTGTGTGTTGAAGCTAAGTTGTCACTGGATTCTATGTACAAATACTGTTCTTGAAT
>OZ026520.1:7611046-7629315 GCA_964019695.1 Loripinus fragilis
CACATTAATACACATTTGAATATAAATATGCAAATTCATGGGATTTTGGTACTGATGGCAAATGTTTAAAGCATTTCTTTAAAAATGCATAATATGTAGCTGGAACTGTTGACCTAAATCTTGGCCTGAGCCTTCATCTACATGCCTATTTGGAATGTGAGAGCAGGGAAGGCTCTAGCAAGACTGCGTAGATAGATATGCACTAAGTACCAAACAAGCTAGTTAACCCCCATATAAGCCTAGCTCCTTTTTATGGTACATAGGCAAACAGCGCAGACCCAGATCAGATGCCACATAATGTGGCATCTGATCAGGGTCTCCACTTTTTGCTTACAGCATGTTCTTTTAAAATTTGAATGAAAAGGAAAACTACGGCCCAGCAATCCTTAAAACAGAAATGGACAAGCCCAATTGTTTATAATGACAAAATCCCATTCTGCTTAAATGGGTTAAACACGATGCTGAGTAAATGTCCATGAGCAGAATAAGTAGGCTGAGCATTATGAAAGTCTCCTCAACGTTGAATTTGAGTGGGACCCATTATACATCTGTCCAAAACCTCTTGAAGGCATACCCATCCCAATCACTATTGATATGGTGATGAAGGCCATCTCAAAGATGTGGCCAGGCAAAATGACAGGCACATCATGCATAGTGGTGCAGACGATCAGGACAGCAGGTGATGCAGGGGCCACCATGTTCAACTATTAAATTCGCAATGGCAAGGTCCCAATTGATTATCAGCCTTAACAAGCTAGGGCAAGGGTGATGGTCCAGACAAAGGCCACTATCCAGGTATCAAGCTGACTGAGCAGGCCATGATAATCCTAAAGAGGATTGCTGATGGCCTCATAAAACAGGTGGTGACTATTGATGACGGACAGCTCCACATTGTCCCAGGGAGAGGCACTACAGAATGATGCAGTCTTTATGGTCCGGCAGCTGCAGAAGAAATACCTAGCAGTGAACAAGCGGCTTTATATGACCTTTATGGACCTGGAAAAGGTATTTGAATGTGTCCCTAATGCTGAAAAAGCTGGGTGCTGAGGAATGGATTGTGCTGTTAGTTCAGGGAATGTACACCGATGCGAGGAGTCGTGTCAGTGAGGATTACAGTCAAGAGTTTGAGGTGAAGGTTGGTTTTCACCAGGTCTCTGAACTCAGTCCCCTGCTTTTCATCATCCTGCTGGAGGCCTAGTCACACAAGTTCTACTTTGGGGTAACATGGGAGGACCTCTACGCAGATGATCTTGTCATTATTGCTGTGGAGGCTCTTGATATGGAAAGAAGCCAAGGAGAAGGGGTTGAGGGTAAATGCAGGGCCATGACTCATTTTGAGAGGAGGCTTTGCTAGCATCGACATATGGAGCACTCTTGCGGTGCAGTCACAACCGCATGTGATATACAGGTAAATGTTGAAATGCGTGGGCCAAGGAGGCCAAAGAAGATGTGGAAGAAATTGACAGAGAACAACTGCTGTAAATGGAAGCTCCCCGTGAAAGGAACACCTGGAAATCAGGTGTGAGATCTGCTATGCATGCAGCTAGTCAGCTATCTAGAGGCGGGCCAACTAATGTAGATGATTCTACAGCATCTGCATTAATCAACGATTTCCTTCATAAATATTCATTCTAGGCTCTACCCACTATGAATAATTATATAGATAAACTTTCATGTTGGTACATAGAACAAAGAAATTACTTGTCAGGCTGAGATATATGCTGAGATATATGCTGTATATGCTGAGATATATCATATTTCCATAAGCAAACAGAGTGGACCCTGATCAGGCAGCTCTTACAAGAGCTGCTTGATCTGGGTCTGCTCTGTTTGCAATAGTGTTAAAAGGTGTCTCTATGAGGTAATGGGTTAATCAAAGATATGATGATGATGATGATGATGATGATGATGATGATGATGATGATGATGATGATGATCTAAGAAAATTTACTGACAGTTTTGACAAGACAATCTTACCATCCATATATGGTGAGGCCAGTGAGTGTATGGTTGTATTTCAGATCTAGAACAGTCCAAGCATGGTGAACTTCTGCTGCGATCCAACACTTACATAAATCAGCTGTAAGCATAAAATGATATGATGTCTCATATTTATCTTTTTCTTCAGTATTTTTTTTGTTTGGTTTGATTGTTTACGACCCAGTCAACAGCTATAGTCATGTCGGGACGGTTAGTTCACCTAAACACACTTTTTTCCTGGGCAAGCTTGACTAAGCAGTTAACCAGTACTTTGTGCACATACTTTCGCTTGTAACTGACAACAACCCTTCTTGAATCAGCGGAAGGGAGGAGAATGACTGTAGAAATTATTTCATGATCAATCTCCACGAAAGTATGGGACCGGGCCAGGATCAAACTCTCTACCCCTGGATCTGCAGTCAGACACGTATCTGCAGCCAGACACTTTACTGACTGCGCTATGCGGCCTGGTGTTTTTCTTCAGGGAAAACCAGTAACTAGGTAATGCGACTAACAGTGTAGGCCCAGCTGAGCTGCTACAGATACTACAGCATCACATTAGGGTCTGTACTGTTAACTGTGATTAAGAAAATCTACAAGGACAGAAATAAAATATAATTTGGATCTTTGATCTGTGATCCCTGAAAAAGTTAATGAATGGAAATGAAAAGTGTGACATCAACAGAGATAAGGCCTGACATAATATGTCAGGCATATGTCACACTATCTAGGTAACACAACAGAATCATCTGTCAGCATTCATATGAACTATCAAGTCTTATTCGGTTTTAAACCCATCTAAGCCTAGTGTCCTTTTTATGGGACATCGGCAAACAGTGCATAACCAGATCAGATGCCGCGTCCACTGTTTGCTTACAGAATGTTGGATTAAAATTTGAATAAAGTTGAAAAATACCACTGAACATCCCTTAAAATGGAAATGGACCGGTCAAATTGATTAGAATGGGAAATTCCATTTTTCTTCAATGGGTTAGAGTTGAGACAAATGTTGCCTGCTGCATATGTTAGGGCCAGTCCATTTCCATTTAAAGGGTTGTTGGGTTGTATTTTCCATTTCTATTTAAATTCTTATAGAACAGTATGTAAGCAACAGTGGGGACCCTAACCTGGCATCTGATCTGGGTCTGCAGAGGTTGCCTATGTTCCACAAAAAGCACTCTAGGCTTATTATGGTTTAAGGGATAAAATCTAGAAAAGGTTAAATTTTGATTGAATATATATCTTTTCCTTAAATAACCAATTGAAATGTCAAATTTCAGCAGTGGTGTTATGCTGCTCCAAAAAGGGCAATTCATAACAGTCACCTTATCATATTAGTTACTTATATTCAATGGATAATGTTGTGTCTAAATAGTGTTATGACCACATGTTTATAACATTTCGTGGGAACAAGTAACGTCATGAAAACATCCGTGACAATACAAATTTTTATTGAAATAAACAAACTTTGAAGGCGATCACATTTAAAAGGTCATATGATAAACAGAATCTTACAATATGGATCATTTCATATTAAATTAAGTAACTCTTTGCCCTATGGGAAATTTTTCATGCTTTTTTGTGGTCTTATGATTTTTTTTAAACCAACTTTTTCAAAAAATTATTTCAGGAATACCATCCGAGTGTCAAACAGATTGGATCAAGATCAGGCCTGACCTTTTGTCCGGTCTGTTCTGGGTCCAAACTGTTCACAAAAGTTATCAACAGACGACACTAGTAGGTAAAGAGTTAAACTTGCCAAAGTCTTGTTTGATAAATTTCAGATGAAATGATCACTCAAAGATCCTCTATTTAAACTGTTTCATTATTCTTACACTCTAAGGCATGTTTAACCAAAATTCAGCCATGAAAAATTACAACTATAATTCTACAATGTATTTGAGAGAAGCAAAAACAAAGGCCAGAATTTTTTATTAGTTGATTAACCAACCCTCCTACTATAATTTTCCGTAAAGTAGAAAAAAATGAAATTTTATTTCTAAAATTACTTTTATATTTTATCCACCGACTCTAAATATTATTTGTTTCGTTGAAAAAATAATATATTTTTGAGGTTCTGTATGTGTATTTTTGAGAGTGACACTGTTAAAAGTGATTGTCCTGTCCAGATTTTTAGGAAAATGACAAAATATTTAAAGATTTAATACAGACTGTTGGTTTACCTTGCTAGTTTTACTGTTTTTTCTGGAGATATTAAAAATAAAAGCTCTGAAAATGACCAGTGAACTGGTCATTTTCAGAACTTTTTTTTTTTTTTTCCGTTCCCGGGACCCTAAATCTGAAAAAAAAAATCCAGTAATCAACTAATAAAAGAATTCTGGCCTAATCTGATAAACTCCTCATGGACCCATATCCATTGACTCAGGTAGAAGTTTGATGCTCCAATGATTTTTAGATATGTTGCTGACAAGTTTAAAATGCCTAAATTTCCAAAGAGTCATGACTTCAAAATAAATCCTTATTCTTTTTCAAAATGTTCAAAACTCCAAATAACAAACTGATCAAGTTTCAAGATTCAAGATCAAATAATTTTCAGAGATATATAGCTGATAAGATTTTATTGCTTTAATATTTTGGTAAAGTCGATAATTTGGGAAATATTAATTACATCACAAGGCAATCTTATCTTGGTCAACACTGTTTCTTTGCTTCATATTTCTCTATTATAACTTACCATCCAGAATGTTAGTGTTTGGACAGTTAGGAGTACAGCTATTGCAGTTTCTGGTCCATGCTGGAACATTTCTCTATTATAACTTACCATCCAGAATGTTAGTGTTTGGACAGTTAGGAGTACAGCTGTTGCAGTATTCTGGGGTATTTCTGGGCAATGCTGGAACATTTCTCTGTTATAACTTACCATCCAGAATGTTAGTGTTTAAACAGTTAGGAGTACAGCTATTGCAGTATTCTGGAGTATTTCTGGTCCATGCTGGAACATTTCTCTATTATAACTTACCATCTAGAACGCTAGTGTTTGGACAGTTAGGAGTACAGCTATTGCAGTACTCTGGGGTATATTTGGTCCATGCTGGAACATCTCTCTATTATAACTTACCATCCAGAATGTTAGTGTTTGGACAGTTAGGAGTACAGCTATTGCAGTATTCTGGGGTATTTCTGGTCCATGCTGGAACATTTCTCTATTTTAACTTACCATCTAGAATGTTAGTGTTTGGACAGTTAGGAGTACAGCTATTGCAGTATTCTGGGGTATTTCTGGTCCATTTCTCTGTTATAACTTACCATCTAGAATGTTAGTGTTAGGACAGCTAGGAGTACAGTTATTGCAGTATTCTGGAGTATTTCTGGTCCATTTCTCTGTTATAACTTACCATCTAGAATGTAAGTGTTTGGACAGTTAGGAGTACAGCTATTGCAGTATTCTGGGGTATTTCTGGTCCATGCTGGAACATTTCTCTATTATAACTTACCATCTAGAATGTTAGTGTTTGGACAGTTAGGGGTACAGCTATTGCAGTATTCTGGGGTATTTCTGGTCCATGCTGGAACATTGGGTAATTCAGGATAATCTGAAAACACAGAATACACCAGATCTAATGGATCTATGTTTACCATAACATTATAGGAAATTGAACATTAACTGTTGTATTTGCTTTTGTAAATTTTTACCTCTTACCATGCTATGCTTAACCCATGTTGGAAACAGTGTATATTCAGATCACATGGGTGAAAGCTCAAAATTTCCAAAATCCTGAACTTTCGAAAGTCCAATCTTAAAACTTGCAGTATGCCCGCTAAATATTTACAATTTTAAGTTTAAATGGTCAATTGTCCTTAGACAGACTGAATAGAAATCAGAGAAACAATTATGATCACTCTAAATCAGCATTTTGAGGCTGACTTTCTGTGGAAAGTCAGCCTCAAAATCCTGAATTCAGAAATAATCCTGAAAATTTTCACCCATGAGATCAGTTGGTTTCAAAATTGTACATTTTCATATGAAAATAGTGTAGATCTGGATCATCTGCCTTGCTTCTTGTGAAGCCAGTTGTATGAGGATCTACACTGATTTTATACACAGGATGTGACAATTGTTTCTTTACTGTAAAGCATTTGCTGCCAGTACATAGAGAATACTAGGTGAGTGTCTTTTGATATCAAGTTTACCAGGCAAGGCTTTGAAAATGCTTGTTGCGTTCTCAAAGCCGAGCCTGGTAAACTTGATATCAAAAGACGCAAACCTGGTATTCTATTTATCAGTTTACCCATTGTTTCACTCTTCAAAGTAGCAATTATGACATAATTTTTTATTTTTGTGTTGGTTCAGCGTCATAAGCGACGTCATTTAAAAAGTGCAACGTCATCATGACCTGATAGAGGCACATGCCGTGAGATAGACAATGTTTATCAGGCAGCTAGCAACAGTATAGTTAATATGATATGTAAATGATAAACACAGAGTATGGATGCAAGGCTGTGTCCTTAGGATGTCCAGAGTTTGTCAAAAGAGTTGTCAAAATGGGATTGGGTGTGCTTATTTGGTCCTTGACAGTCACCGAATTCACATTACAGTTTCGCATCAAAACAAAAAGCGAATATAATGTGTTTTCACTAGGTAGAGTCCGAAAAATGTCAACTGTGCAGAAGAAAAACACACAGAATTTAATTCCCATTCATTCCTACTTTTGCCCTTTTTCTTCTTTTCTCTTCTTTTCTCTTGCTTTTTCACCTTCTAGGCACACATGGCTATATCCTTAGGACTAAGCCATTTAGGACAGACTCGAATGAGTTTGATTTGACTGCACTTCCATGATAAGGGTTGAAAAAGGCTTTTCTAAAAAGGTCTTTTTACACTTTTTTCCAACTTTGGAAGCTTTCAACTAGCTTCTTATAAATGTTGGCTAGTTCATATTCCCATACTCTATGTTATTGAAACATAAGACATTATTCAGAGGTTTGGATAAACAAAATTGTTCAGCTTGAAATGGCAAATATTTTCTTACACATAATTTTTAGCATATGTTTTGGGTGCTCAAAGAACTGTCTCAATGAGACGGTTCTTTTGAGTACCCACAACATATGTTTTTGTATAGAAATAAGAAAGTTATTTATCTGTTATGCACTCTTAACTAAAGGGCTGATTATTGTGGTCTTGTCGGAAAGAGTTGTTCAGTGTTTCATTTCAATTATGCAAAAATATGCTTTGGCAGTGGTAAGGATATATATTCAAGGACATTCGAAGGGCAAATATGGTACTTTTCCATTTTTAAGTTCATGTGTTAATCATATAACACTCACCTTTTTGAGCAAATGATGATATACCTCTACTTAAGACTTTCAAAAATCTTGGATTGACTGTAGGTCCGGAAGCTTTGTACTCTGTAAATAGATCTTTCAAATATAAGTGTGCCGTGAGAAAAACCAATTTTTAATGTATAGTAACATCAAAGGTGCAGACCAGACTGGTCATCGATATAATCTAAAATCAATCAGTACAGCTACAGTTTCTCTGGAAACTGATCTAACACAATGCATTCTTCCCTTTGCTTTTATACAATAGACTTGGGATGGTCCATTGTATATATTGAGGGGTCACAGGTTATAATTTCCAAAAAATATTGTATTCATTTTTCTAGAAATTGATTTTGTATTAGCAAACAGTGCAGACCCTGATGAAATGCTGCAATATGCGGCATTTCATCTGGGTCTTAACTGTTTGCCAAAGTACCCATTTAGGGGCTTCCAGTCTCAAATGGGTTAAATACAGTTCTGTCCAGTTTATCTTAAGATATTTTCATTTAGGGTTTGGAAAACTATCAGCATTATTTCAAACTATTAGACTATATGCTTTATGAGGGTCTGGATAGGGTATAATGATTAGTGAATAATGGCCTTATTTTATAATAAATAGTGAATAATGAGCCAAAAAATCAATGAATAGTGAATAATGAGGGCCTAAAAATAATGAATAATCCTATTTTTTTAATGAATTGAAGAAAAAATAATTGAATAGTGAATAATCAGATTTCTTGCCAACATTCATACTTTTAATGAATAATTGGTCTTATTTAAATGAATAACCCAAAATTTTGATGAGATGAATAATGGGCTAAATTTTTAATGAATAGTGAATATCAGACCCCCCATCCAGACCCTCCTTTATCGTGCCGATTCACATGTGCTGAGTCACACATTTGTCTAAATATCCAAAAAATTTTACATTTAATTTAACTGCATCATTAGGGAAACTGTTTCTAGTCATATCCTGCCTCATATTATACAATATTTTCTTGCACACCGGATAAGGATATCTGATATTTTACCCTGGGATACAGGAAATCTTATCTTACCCATGCTATGTTACCCAGGACGTCGTTGTTATGTTAAAGTAACGTCATCATGGGAAAATGCATCTAAGCGTATTCAGGGACTTCTGGAAGCCTTTTTTCAAATAAATAAATAAATAAAAGCAGTAGTGAGCAAACAAAAGAATCCATTATTCTTGTGAGGGTAGGATAGAAAAATCCGTCCCTCGTGATCACCATTTGTCATCACTCGGCAAGCACCATGATGCCAAACAGTGATCCTTGGGACGTATTTTTCTATCCTACCCTCACACTCATGATAGATTCTTATATGATCTCCTCTTCATTCCCTTCAAATTGATATGCAAAATGGCCACTTTCTAAAAAAGATGAGTCTCTGGTGCTAGTCAGGGCATGGTTTTTTTATTTGCAAATATTCTACTTCTTATACCTTTTGATTTGATATGCAACAAGACAACTTTCTGAAAATACTGTCAGTGTATGGATATCTTGCTGCAGTTGGGTATGCAGACAACCTCTATATTGTGTATTTCATGATCACATTGGCTTAATTACCTTGAAACATGGTGGTAAACTTCTTTGATGCAGCTTCTGGAAGATTGAATTTGGCTATAGACTCAGCAGTCTACAACATACAGATATAATAATACAACAATCAATGAGTGATGAATCATTTCTACATATGAGAATTGCTCGTAGGTTATCGCAGGCAAACAACAAAATCTGCCAACACTAGCCAATACAGTATAATAAATTCTGAAGAAAATAATCTAAAAAGCAAAGAAAAGCTTTTATAACGGCACACTGGGTACTTAATGGGTTGTTTTAACACTAAATACCAAAAAAAAGAGAAAATTTACACATCTTCCAATTTTTTCGTTATTTCACTGCAAGACATGTAACGCCAAAATTAAAAACCGCGGAATATTTTCCAAGTATGTCTCTTTATACTGAACAGTAATTTTGTATTAAAGCTGCATAGTCTGTAACTTTCGATCTTTTAATTTTTGAAATAATGTTTTCTATTTTTTAAGAACACAGTAAAAAACTAAAATTCAGGTATACATTTTACCAATTTCGTAAATCTTTACAAATTATCAGTATCAAAACATCAGCATTCATGTTAAAAATTGACTGTCTATAATAAATAATTACCAACAAGAGAAAAAAACACCTATTTTCTACGGCGTTACTTATTAATGCATAAGTAACTAATATTAGTTCATTTATGAAACAGTGGTTACTTAGCCTATAATTGTAATTGGTTTTGAAATGGACTATTCCGAAGAGGGGTGTGATCAAAGTTATTGTTCAATGAATAACGTTTTGATTATTTTTTTCGTTTTTCCAAGGGTAAAGTAAAAACAAATGTAGACTTCTCTTATTAAAAGAGTATTTAAAACGTCTAAAATCGGGTGTCTTTTCAGTGTAAATGTCGGATGTTCAACATCTGTTCTCCCCACGGGCTGTACCTATTTTTCACTCTCGCCAGCTGGTCAAATGGTCTAACCTAGAATTACTTAGAATTGTAATTAATATTTCTACCAAGAAAATATTTCCAATTATGTGTTATCAGCGGTTTTCTGGGCGAACTTATTGATAAATTCATTACTGTAGATACGAAATTCTTAAATAAGTATATTAAATAAGTATTCTGTAAATAATTGTGACGTCATTCATTCTATAATTAGCCGTGTGCCAGGTTAAATTATTTCGTGCCACGATAAAACAGAAACGAACTTTTCATTTTATTAGAAAATAGGAGCAAGAAACTGTTAAACTAACAGAACGGACAACGAGCATACAAGAAAAAAATGTGAATAAGCAAAGAAATAACCTTAGAAAGATTAAAGGCAAAACGCGGAAAATAGGTCATTTGATTGGTTTGACCTGAGGTTCGAAACGCGGATCATGTTAGTAGATTTTCCTATCACCCGCAAATTCATGACTGGGTTTGGATTTATTTCTTTCTGAAGGAGGAAAATGCATGGGATATCATTTTGGAACTCACAAAAGTTGACTTTTTCTTAGACTTTTTCTTTTTTAAATACTGTATATCAAGGGACGTAATGCAGTCTAACTTTTTCTTTCCCTGCGGACAAGTATTGCTTTTCATAAAAAAACTACTCTGAGCTGTTTGCAGCCAATGCATAGTCTCTGTTTGTTCATTAAGTCACATTGACGAGGTAATACTACCAAAGTATGCTTACTTATTTGTTCCTATGGGAAGTAAGGATTAACCCATGTAAGCATAGCGTCCTTTTTGTGGGACATAGGCAAACTGTGCAGACCCAGATCAGACGATAATGCAGCGTCTGATCGGGGTCTTCACTGTTTGCTTACAGAATGTTCTAATAAATTTGAACAGAAACAGAAAATACCACCCAACACCCCTAAATTGGAAATGGGCTCGTCCTTCTGATAAGGTAGGAAAGTTCATTCGGCTTATATGGGTTAAGTATTTAAGATGAAAATTTTTATTTGAATATTATTATTCTGAAAGTACATATGTATATAACGGGGCAGCATCACCCTGTTTTGTATAATGCTACACAGCTGCCATGATCTAACACGAAATATATTGGTATAGGGTGTGGTTGTTTTCTCTCTACTTAAAAGATCGTTCTTGCATTTAGTTTCGGTAAGGGCAGAGGTAAGTGGGGAGAAAATAACAGCCTGCCGACGATGGACTAGCCCATCTCTGCCAATTGCATACATTGTATATACAATGTACTCTGGTTTCAGGATGCTCTGGGGGCTCTGGGCAGAGGTGGGATGTGTTGCATCTGATGGCAATTTTTCTCTTTGTCAATTGGATACTTGTAAATGCGTTGTTTTATTTTTAATGTAAATTTGTAAATGCTCTATCATGCCTTTCTTGTATGCATTGTTTGTAAAAATACTCTCCTATGTGGAGGAATTTAAGAATATATCTCTATCTATTCACAAAAGCTTGCTTCCCCATGACCGTCTGATTGAATAGTTTATTAGCGAAACGTCAAGCATTTAATAACTCATTTTAAAGCCGCTTTAATGTATATCTCATTTCGGAAAAAAACTTCATTATTATCCTTCGTCTATTATTACTCATAAGAACCTTTCAACAACGCCGTTTATAACATGTAACACATGTTATAGTTTTTCTTGTTATAAGATAATTCACTTTTCCATGCAGTTTTCAGCTATAGTGAACATATTTATTGTAAAAACTTAACTTAATTCTGCTTTTACAAATGATTTAAAAAGAAAAGAAAATTTTCGAAAAATGTTCATAGCTGCAGACTTAGTCTCTTTAAATTATGCTTCAGTAACAAGACAAAAACTGCTTCTCATCAATTGACCAGTGTAGTTTACAGGTCAATTTATAGTTATTAAACATGAAATCAATCAAGGCCATAGTCTTGAATGTTCAACCATTACACAATAAACGTTTTGTAATACAATCAATGGCTTGGAAAAGCTGAATTATGTAAAAAAATAACTGACCATTGATTCAGATATGGACCAGTGATTGTCAGTGTGTGTTCACATATTTCTGTGAGAATAAATGGTAAATACTGAGTAATTGTTTCTTTTAAGAGATAAAGAGAAAGGACAATGACATTACATTGTGAGTTAAGCACTGCTATTCTATGCTCTACAACCTGTGACCTATGAGAAACTATGATTCGTCTTTCAGGCAAAATACAGAAAGCATCTAGTTTCATCCCATGGAAATGAACTTGCTCTGGAGACATTTCACGGGACATTTGCAGTTATAATTGTTGCAGGTATAAAAGACAGCGAAATTAAAAAAAACATGAATATTTATCCTCATGTTTGTGAGGCAAAATCACGAAAATTTGGATCAGTGGAAATATTCCGTTTTATGGTAAGTTTCTGAATTCCAGTCTAATTTCTGAATGTATTATTATTTAATTATTAACATGGACATTAACATAAATAGTGTGGATCCCGATCATAAGCCAGCTGATCTTGATCTACACAGTTTTCAATAGACTTTTACATGTAGCTTTCAAGTTTAGTTGCAACATTGTGCTGTCTCATCTACTGTAGTCCTAATCAGGGCTTTATGGGTTAACTTTTGAGATATGGACTTGGGTTACCAGTACTTGTTTTTATCATTAGAGACCTTTTTAAGTACTTAACCCTTATCCTACCAATATTTTGTACTGAAAATCTTTTGGTCTGCTTATTATGTGTGCTGCATATATTCAAATGCATTTCAGATTATTTTTCATCACAAACCCTGACCCTTAGGGAGCAGTCTGATCTGGGTCCATATTGTTTATAAAATAGTTTATCAAAATAAATCATCAGATGATAAAGCAATTGTTGTGAATGTTGGGAAAATGGTTCGTCGAGAAAATCTTCCCTGGCTATACCCATGTAAATCAGCAAAGTT
This sequence comes from Loripinus fragilis, assembly GCA_964019695.1. Lineage (NCBI taxonomy): Eukaryota > Metazoa > Mollusca > Bivalvia > Lucinida > Lucinidae > Loripinus > Loripinus fragilis. The sequence continues at coordinate 7,623,743 of OZ026520.1, forward strand.
ACACCCATGGAAATTAGCGAAGAGTTATGGCCATGGAAATCCGCAGAGTTATGCCAATTGAAATCTGCAGTTATGCCATTGGAAATCAGGAAAGAGTTAGGTCCATGGAAATAAGCAAATATGTAGGCCCATGGAAATCAGCAAAGAGTTAGGCTCATGGCAATTGGCAAAGAGTTTTGTCCATGGCAAACAGCAAAGAGTGAGGCTCATGGCTATTGGAAAAGAGTTTCGCCTATAACAATCAGCAAATACTCAGAAATCAGTTACCTCCATTACTCTGTTCCTGAGATCAGGTTTGGCACCATACTTTAGCAAGGTCTCTGCCACATCAAATCTGAAAAAGGTACAAACTTTAAGAAAGCATCATAAATATTCTGCACTGAGTAATTAACTCTGCGACTTTTGCCATCTGCTGATAACCTTCAGATTACTCTTGATCATGAATACAAACACAATGAACCCTAAGGGGCAGTGTGATCTTGGTCCATATTGTTCGCAAATAAAGGCTTCCAAAGTGTACACAGGCCCCTAGATAAGGGTGCATAACGGAAAAGTATTTTTCTTATTTCTTAATCAAAACATATGTTGTGGGTCTATACTCAAAAGAACCGTTTCACTGGAAGGGTTCTTTTCAGCACCTCAAACACATGTTTAAACTGATGGATAAGAAAATAATTAAAATTTTACACAAATGAAAAGGGTACATGCATTAAGAGGCTATTTTGGCCCCCCTATGAGGCCAAAAAATGAAAATCGCTTTCCAACAAATTCTTCATATTGGTTTATTAGGAAAATGGCCCAAGTGTATAAGTATGATATTAGTTTGACTTTTACTGTTGCTATGGTAACAAAAATGGCCGCCAAAACAGGCTGAAAATAGGAAATTGACTATTTTGGAGCAAATTTGAGACGTTTGACAGAGCAATTAACATAGAGCACAAGCAAATACCAAAAAGATATTTTAACAGATGATGAGAATTGACGTGGCACACAACATATTCAAATGATTTTTTGGTATTTAGCTGTGCTGATATCTAATTTTTGAAAATTCGGTCCCTAAAAGCCTTAAATTTGGTCAAAAAATGCAATTTCTCTATTTCATGCCGATTTTGTCAGCCATTTTTGTTACCATAGCAACAGTAAAATTTAAATAAATGCCGAAAATTTACACTTCAGCCATTCTTCTAATAAACAAATCCAAAGAAATTTGTGAAAAGCAAATTTTAGTTTTTTGCTCCAAAGGGGGCCATTTTAGCCCCTTAATGCACGTTCCCCTTTCCTTATCTGGATCTATGTCAGATTACTTTTGATCATGGAAGCAAACTCTATGGATCAACCCTAAGAGAGCAGTTTGTTTGCAATAAAGGCTTCCAAAGTGAACAAGCAGATAAGTGAGCAGACAATTGTTGTGAATGACTTGAAATTATTAATCAGTCCTAAAGGCCTGGATCAGCTGTGTGTGGAAGCACTGGTTGATCATGTATTCCTTGGTACCTGCTTGAGGGTGCAGATACTCTTATAATAATATTGCATTGTCAATCAAATAACTAGACTATGGCAGCCTTTGTATATTTTCTACAGTTTTGGGGTACATTTAAGGCATTTCCTCACTCAGCAAAAGGGGCATCCCCTTCTGCAAACCTTTCTCAGGTGCAAATAATTTTCAGAATTGTTTGCAGACTGACTTCTGATAGGCAAGTACAACCAGCTGTTTCTTTTACCAATGACCAGGCATCCTGTTTGACCAGAACTTTAAAAGGGTGTTGTTTGCCTTGGTAACAGAGGTCTTATGCCCAACCAGAACAGGTATCACTTCCCACCTTTAATAACCACAACCCACCTAAAAGTTCAGTGAGCACATTAAAATGAGCTTCTGATTTCCCAGTCTGTCCAATAGTGCAGCTTATTAATACGTTTTCATTGTGCAGATGAAAAACAGTGCAATCTAAGATCAGCTGACTCCAACAGAAGCCAGCTGATCTGAATCTTCACCGTTTTGAAAAGAGGGCATAGAATATAGTAATGTAGGAAAGACATATATTCATAATTATATGAACAAACCAGATTTTTTTGAATGGGAATAACAAAAGCATATACCAGCCAGCACATACACGCAGTCTGATCAGCTTCTATGTTCTAGCTTGTCTCTGTTGCTGAGCAGACTGGATTGAGTCTAATTTGGTTGTAAACCATGAAGACAGGTTTTTTTGTCACTAGGCACATTGAATAATTGATAATGCTAATGCCACACATCCCAATCAATAATTTTTCAGTCATATCGGATGTTTCCAGGGTTAAACTTGTACTAAACAGATGCTTAAATGTCTTGCTCAAAGACACAACAAAGTGTTTCCAGTGAGGCTCAAACCAGCTTCAAGACCAATATTTTAATACCTGTGAAATCTGACTGCCTCTATAAGGGGAGCAGTACGTAGCTCTCTCAAGTCATCTATACCATTAGGATCTATTCCATAATCTGGAAGTTCAACAACACGGTTATATCCTCCTATAGCGGCCTCAACTACTGCTACTAGGCTGATATAATATTACCTGTGAAATCTGACAGCCTCTATAAGAGGAGCAGTACGTAGCTCCCTCACGTCATCTATACCATTAGGATCTATTCCATAATCTAGAAGAAGTTCTATATGTTACATGCCAGGCGTAACTAGAAACAAATTCAGGAAGCTAAAATTTGCTATTTGGAAAGTCAGCAAAAAGCACTTTTAAAATTTAACAAAATTTATTAAAAACAAAATTATCATTTACAATAAGCAATGGAAAACAGTTATACAATCAAAGAAAGTCTAATTTACAATACCTTGTATGTCCAAACTGTCCCTCAGAATATTTATCAACTCAAGTCTTTCAGCAGTTTCTGATCCCCAGATTTTGAAGTTAAATCCAAATGAAAACTAAGTATGAATCCAAAACTGAATAATCCAAAGCAATCCAGAATGATTAAATTAAACACAGTATTCCACTATAGAATTCCAGTACAAAGGTTTAGACTTTTCGGACTTCAGACTCTATGATGGTTCCGACTTAAAGACTTATCTATTGATGAGATGGTAGGGGCCTGATGCTTTGGCTGTTTGTCGGGCCCACCGGGGTTTACCTGTTGGATTTCTTTTCCTCCGGTATTCAGTTTAATTTACTGTTGAGTCCTTATCCTTGCTTTATCTCCTTGTTATATCTTGATTTATATGTTTTAGGAGATGATGCATTGATAAGTTAGGGGTCTTTCATGCAAACCAAATATCTATGTGTCTTGATCCACATCTGAATTAAGGGTGAGGTTGGCGCCGTTAAACCGGTTTAAGCCCTCCAGTAGAAGTATTTTTACTGACCGTTCCAAGGCGGTGCTTCTTTTGTGGATCGTTTTTGTTGGTTATGCTTCATGCGTATGTGTTGTGCTGCCATGTCTGTTCCTTGTAGCCTTTTGGTCACCTGCTGGGAAAGGGCTGACCTCTTGGCTGTCGTGTTTGTTGCGCTTTGTCACTTTCCCAAATGTGTCCTGATCCACATCAGAATTAAGGGTGAGGTTGGCGCCATAAAACTGGTTTAAGCCCTCCAGTAAAATATTTTACTGACCGTTCCAAGGCGGTACTTCTTTTGTGGATCTTTTATGTTTTTGTTCTGTCTTGTGTTTGCTATGTTTTGTGCGCGTCTGTTTATATGTGCTTTGTGGTCACCTGCTGGGAAAGGGCTGACCTCTTGGCTCTCGTTTGTGGTGTCTTCGATGAGTTTGTCACTTTCCCATTGGTATCCTGGGTCAGGTGTGGTACTTGATTGTATCGATTCCTGATCTTTGCACCATTACTTACTTTTAAATTGTGAAATTATTTCAAAGATGCCCTTATGAAAAATTTACTCTTATATATACTGTTTAAGGAAGTTCTGGATTAATCAGGAAAGAACTATGATATCATATGCTATATTTATTCATTCCGGAAAGTTCCAGAGATTACTCAATGATTCCACTGAATTCCAGAACCTACTCAAAGCTTCTATTGGCATGGAAAAGAAAATTCTAGAGGGTTCTAGGCGTTTCTGGTAACTTCTAGATGATTAGTCACTATTCTAGAAAAATCTTATAACCAAATAAATACTTTGTTTACAACAACTTATTTACCATCAATATCTCCAATATCTGGGACAATCAGAAACTAAGTAAACAAATTATGAAACAGATAAATACCATACATGTTACATATAACACTGTTATATCCTTGTATAGTGGCCTACCTGTGAGGCTTACCTGTGAAATCTGACTGCCTCTATAAGGGGAGCAGTACCTAGCTCTCTCAAGTCATCTATACCATTAGGATCTATTCCATAATCTAGAAGTTCAACAACACGGTTATATCCTCTTATAGCGGCCTCAACTACTGCTACTAGGCTGATATAATATTACCTGTGAAATCTGACAGCCTCTATAAGGGGAGCAGTACCTACCTCTCTCAGGTCATCTATACCATTAGGATCTATTCCATAATCTAGAAGAAGTTCTACAACACGGTTATATCCCCGTATAGCGGCATCAACTACGGCTACAAGGCTGATATATAATTACCTGTGAAATCTGACTGCCTCTATAAGGGGAGCAGTACCTAGCTCTCTCAGGTCATCTATACCGTTAGGATCTATTCCATAATCTAGAAGAAGCTCTACGACACTGTTATATCCTCGTATAGCGGCCTCAACTACTGCTACTAGACTGATATAATATTACCTGTGAAATCTAACAGCCTCTATAAGGGGAGCAGTACCTTGCTCTCTCAGGTCATCTATACCATTAGGATCTATTCCATAATCTAGAAGAAGCTCTACAACACGGTTATATCCTCTTAAAGCGGCCTCAACTACTGCTACTAGGCTGATATAATATTACCTGTGAAATCTGACAGCCTCTATAAGAGGAGCTGTACCTAGCTCTCTCAGGTCATCTATACCATTAGGATCTATTCCATAATCTAGGAGAAGTTCTACGACACTGTTATATCCCCGTATAGCGGCCTCAACTACTGCTACAAGGCTGGTATATTATTATCTGTGAAATCTGACAGCCTCTATAAGAGGAGCAGTACCCAGCTCTCTCAAGTCATCTATACCGTTAGGATCTATTCCATAATCTAGGAGAAGCTCTACGACACTGTTATATCCTTGTGGTATAGCAGCCTCAACTACGGCTACAAGGCTGATATAATATTACCTGTGAAATCTGACAGCCTCCAGAAGAGGAGCAGTACCCAGCTCTCTCAAGTCATCAATACCATTAGGATCTATACCATAATCTAGGAGAAGTTCTACGACACTGTTATATCCTCTTATAGCGGCCTCAACCACGGCAACCTTGTTAGATTTGAGACTACAATCATGATCCAGTAGCACCGATACTGCATCTGAATGTACAGAATATGTTAAGACATGTAATTAATAAACCAACTTTCTTATTTCTCAACCAAAACAAATGTTGTGGGTATTCAAAAGAACCATCTCAATGAGACGGTTCTTTTGAGTACCAACAACAAATGTTAAAACCAATGGATAAGAAGATACACATAATTCTA